>PVLC010012050.1:23805-40034 GCA_004027655.1 Graphiurus murinus | reverse complement strand
CCCTCCCCCCGCCCCACACCCTCAGGAAGCCGCCCCAGGAAACTTTCCAAGCACCAACTAAGCGTCAGCGCTCCCTGTCCACACACGCAGGAAGAAGGGACATAAACTTCAGGCTGCAGTCCCTGCCTTCAAGAATCATCCAAGAGGACTGGAGAAACATGACAAGTATCATTAAGCAGACAGCAGGCCCTCTGGGGCAACTATCTTTTCAAATAAAAGATCCCTCATCTCCGTCATGTCTTCGGGGTGCACTGAGGCTGCTTAGTTGCGCACAGTCTTGGTCAGACTGGCCTGGTCACCATTGTCTGAGTTCTGGGCCTGTTTCTGAGTCTTTATCGCTCAAGGGGGCTTGATGGCACACACCTGTAATCCCAGTACTTGGGCCCGTGGGACTGTCTGAGGGGCCTGAGCAGGGACAGGCCAGCGGGGAGGCTTCCCAGCTCCAGGGCTCCGGGCTCCAGGGGTGGGATGGCTCCGTCCTGTAGTCTCGAGCCTGGGCCTTTCGGGGTCCCTGCTGGGGAGCTGACGCTGTGGATCTGAACCCCGGTTCTCACAGCCCAACCTTCCTGCCCGCTAGAAACTCTGGCCGTGAGTGGGCACCGGTGTCAGCCCACGAGCCAGGGCTCACATCTGGAGAGGTGACATTAACCAGCCTGTCCTTGTCTTGAAACAGGAAGACCGAGGCAAGATAAGGGACCTTTTCACACCCCATTTTAGATGGACGACTTTGCTGCTGTGGTTTATATGGTAAGAGGTCCCTGCTGACCAGTTCACACCTTCCTTCCCACATGACCAGCTTGGGTTTTGGTTTGAATGAGAGTGACAGAGAACCTTTCGCTAGCATTTGCACATTTTAATGGTTTGAACATCACTTTCCCAATTTCTGTTGTAACCACATTATCACCTGTGCCCTCCCTCCCTCCCTTCCTTCCTTTCTTCCTTCCTTCCTTCCTGGTACTAGAGATTGATCTAGAGGCATTCTACCTCTGAGCTACACCTACAGCCATATTTTATTTTGTTTTATTTTGAAACAGTCTCGCTAAATTGCATATGTCCTGGCTAAGTTGCAGAGGGCTTCGCTAAGTTGCTGAGGCTGGCTGCAAACCTTCAATCCTCCTGTCTCAGCCTCCAAAGTACTGGGATTACAAGTATGCACCACCACACCCAGCTTATGCTGTTAATCTTTGTTCCTTTAACTTTACTCACTTTATATTTATTATTTATTTATTTATTTATTTATTTGCGGTACGGGGGATTGAACCCAGGGGCATTCTATCTCCATAAGTAGCTGAGGCTGGCTGCGAACCTGTGATCCTCCTGTCTCAGCTTCCCAAGTACTGGGATTACAAGCACGTGCCACCACTCACTTTAACCTCAGATAAATATCTTTTTTATACTTTTATTGGTGCATTGCAGTTATACATCATAGATTCAAAGTGGTACAAACACACATGCACACAGCACTGCTGAATTTCCCTCAGATAAGTATCTTTTGAAAAAAATTTTAATAGCGGGGAATAGTGGTATATGCCTGTAGTCCCAGTACTTGGGAGGCTGAGACAGAAGGACTGCAGGTTTGAGACCAGCCTCAGCAACTTAGTGAGACTTTCAACGACCTCTTGAGACCCTATTTCAAAACAAAACAAAAAATTCATAAGCCTGTGTTCAATCTCTAGTACCCCCAAAAATATAAAAAATGAAAAAGGGCTGGGGGTGTAGTTCAGAGGTAGAACACTTCTGGGTTCAATCCCCAGTACCTCCCCCCCCCAGCAAAATCATAAAGAAATCTTATAAAATAGATGTGGGCTGGGCATGGTGTCCTGCACCTGTAATCCCCATAGCTGGGAGACTGAGACAAGAGGATCCCAGGTTCAAGGCCAGCCTCAGTAACTTAAAGAAGCCCTCAGCAACTTAGTGAACCCCTATTTCAAAATAAAAATGCATTTCTAGACGCCCAGCGGCCGCACACTTAAGCTAAGGATGCCGCATGCGCACTAAGGATGCCGCCGGGAAGCTGAAGCTACAGCTCTAATGGGACCCCTCCCGCCAGCCGGGCCCACAGCAGGGAGCTGCACCCGGCCGGCACCAGCAGCCCCGCCACCTGCAGTCGGCTCACCTGCGGCTGCACCCTGGCAGCCAGGTCTGATGGCCCAGAGGCAACCCCTGCAGCTGGCGCTGCCTGGGCTTTGCTGCCGGACACACACTGGGTCGCGCCATCGCTGGGGATTGCAGGTTCAAGGGTAGCCTCAGCTACCTTCAGCAACCTAATGAGACCCTATTTCAAAGCAAAAAAAAATTAAAAAGGGCTAGGGGTACAGCTCAGTGGTAGAATGCCCCTGGGTTCAATCCCCAGTACCTCCCCACACATATATAAAATTTTACATCTCTGCTTTAAAGTAATATACCTTAATTGCAGGCCACAAATAGAAGGTCAATACAGAAAAAAGTAGCTATTTTGAGCCAGGTGTGGTGGCACCCACTTGTAATCCCAGTACTTTGGAGGCTGAGACAGGAGGATGGCAGGTTAGTGGCCAGCCTCAGCTACTTAGTGAGGTCTTCCACAACTTAGTGTGAGACCCTGTTTCAAAATAAAGAATAAAAAATAGGGCTGGGGAGCCGGGCGTGGTGGCGCATGCTTGTAACCCCCGCATTCGGGAGGCTGAGACCGGAGGATCCGGGTTCGCGGCCAGCCTCAGCTACCTGGTGAGGCACTCTGAAACTTAGTGAAACCTGGTTTCAAAATAAAAGAATAAAAAATAGGGCTGGGGGTGTAGCTCGGAGGTAGAATGCCCCTGAGTTCAATCCCCAGTACTGCAAAAAAAAAAAAATAGGGCTGGGAGTAGAGCTCAGAGGTAGAATGCCCCTGGGTTCAATCCCCAGTACTACAAAAAAAATAAAATAAAAGTAGCTATTTGGATGATCTGCTGAGACAGTAAGCCCTTGTTTTGAAGAGACAACGAGAGTGTGGGAGGGGTAGGGAGGAGTTAGGGGTTCAATAGCACAAATGAACCCAGGAAATAATAAAAAGAATTGCAAGGCAACGTAAAGGGAACTGTTCTTCCTACCATAAGATTTAATACTTATGCTGCCTCAGCGTCTTCCTCGCCACTGAGGTTGCCCTGGGTACGGGTTGCCATGGCTCAGAGTTTGAGAATCGGGATTTGGTCACCGTGGCCGGTCTTGGAACTTCTGGTTCTGACCCTGTTTTGACCCCGTTCAGCCTCCTTTAAACAGCAGCCATGGGGAGGGGCTGGAGGAGAAGCTTACTCGGAGAGTCCCTATCTTAAATTTCACAACAAATCAAATTTCAGCCATTGTTTCCACTAGCTCCCTACCAAGCTGGGTAGTGACTAACAGCATACAGAATTGGCCTGGGTGAGGCTTTTTTGGTCTTTTTTTTTTTTTTTTTCCCAGCACTGGAGATTGAACCCAGGGACATTCTACCTCCGAGCTACACCCCCAGCCCCATTTTTTTTTTTTTTTTTTTTTTTTTTTGCGGTACAGGGGATTGAACTCAGGGGCGTTCTACCTTCGAGCTATACCCCCAGCCCTATTTTTTATTCTTTTATTTTGAAACCGAGTCTCACTAAGTTGTGGAGGGCCTCACTAGGTAGCTGAGGCTGGCCGCGAACCTGGATCCTCCGGTCTCAGCCTCCCGAATGCTGGGATTACAAGCGTGCGCCACCACGCCCGGCTTACAGCCCCATTTTTTATTCTTTATTTTGAAACTGGGTCTCACTAAGTTTTGGAGGGCCTCACTAAGTAGCTGAGGTTGGCTTCGAACCCAGATCCTCCAGTCTCAGCCTCCCAAGTACTGGGATTACAAGCGGGCGCCACCATGCCTAGTTGGGTGAGTTTTTTTTTTTTTTTTTTTTTTAAACAGCGCCCAATGCTCCTATTTACCTTTGAGCAGATGTGCCAATCAGCAGGGGAGTGTCCCCCGGCTTGGTGGATTCCAGGGAAGAGGAGCGAGAAGCTTTGGCGATAAAGCCCAGTGGGCTCTACCTCTGCCCGCACACTCCCAAAGCTGGATCAATGCACCAAGCACTTATTAAGCACCTGCTGTATGCCATGTACAAATATAGAGTTTGCAGGATTTTTAAACAGAGAATGAACAGAGAATGTGTAGCGACACTGCTTGAATCCTGAAGCAGTTAATGAGAGAATAATGTCCATGTCCGGGCACTATACTGAATTTGCAAGCACAATTTGTAACCCTGGGGAAAGGAATCTTTGGCTTCTGGTGGTGGCTGAGCTCCCACAGAACTCTTCTACCGGAGGAAAATGTTCTGATCCTGCACACTTGAATATTCTAGTTCCAGAGTTAGTCAGGAATTAATAAACGGTGCCATTCGGCTCCGAAATTCTAAAATCATGTCCAAGTTCACCAGCTTGGGCCAGCAGCCCTGAGAGATGTCACGGGGCCTGATTTCTTCCAAATTTGAGTCCCTGGAAATTTTTTCTCCTCTTACCAGTTGGGTAGACAGCTTTGAGGGAGGAGTGTCTCTGGGATAGAATACGATTGATTGTCATCTTTCAAAAGATACTGGAGAGCCAGGCGTGGTGGGCCTGGCCTGTAATCCCAGTACTTGGGAGGCTGAGACAGGAGGATGGCAGGTTCAAGGACAGCCTTTAGCAACATAGCAAGACTCTAAGCAACCTAGTGAGATCCTGTTTCAAAACAAAAACAAAAGGGGGGTGGCTGTATCTGTCATCTTTCCGTTCAAGTTCCTCAGGAAAATCCCCCAAAACTCAGCATGCCCCAAAGACTGATCCCCACGACTGTGGACCCAGATCCTTCCAGGGCCGGCATGGCTCTTGCATTCCTCTGACGATCTCTACTTTCTTGCTTACTCTTGGCAGGTTTTCCAATGCGTTCTCGTACTATGGCTTAGTTCTGCTCACCACCGAGCTCTTCCAGGCAGGAGACGTCTGTAGCAGTGAGTATTGAATCCTCTTCACCGGCGACCAGCCCCCGAGCCAGCGCGGTGCAGACCCGCACACTCCTACGTAGCCAGGTTCCGCCCTTATCAGCCTGGCTTGGCACAGATTCTGTGGTTTCCCAGAGAGCTTACAGAAACCTAGCCAACCAGCCGGGCGTGGTGGCGCACACTTGTAATCCCAGCATTAGGGAGGCTGAGACCAGAGGATCTGGGTTCGATGCCAGCCTCAGCTACCTAGTGAGGCACTCCGCAACTTAGCGAGACCTGGTTTCAAAATAAAGAATAAAAAATAGGGCTGGGGGTGTAGCTCGGAGGTAGAACACCCCTGAGTTCAATCCCCAGTACTACAAAAAAAAAAAAAAAAAAAGAAACCTGGCCAACCTTGTCTTGAAGGAGCTGACATTTACAGACTCATCTTATGTCAGAGTTTGGACCCTGACTTTAGTACCATTAAAAGATCTACTAAGCTGGGCGTGGTGGTGCACGTCTGTAATCCCAGTACTCGGGAGGCTGAGACCGGAGGATCGCAGGTTCACCTCAGCAACTTACTGAGGCCCTCTGCAACTTAGTGAGACTGTTTCAAATTAAAAATAAAATAGGGCTGGGGTGTAGCCCAGAGGTGGAATACTCCTGGGTTTAATCCCCAGCACCACACACACAGGCACATAGAAATCTTACAGTTTATTTCCATAGACAGCGATTCATGAATTGGGCGGGGCCAGACTGCAGGTGGTTTGAGTTTCCCGGGACACCAGGGGAAAATTTCTATAAGCATCTAAAGACCAAATGACAATAAATTTAAAGACCTAATTGGGGCCTGGGGTGTGGCTTAGTGTTAAGGTGTTTGCTTAGCATGTCTGAGACCCTGTGTACAATATCCAGCAATAGGAAAAATTTTTTTTAAAAAATCTAAATTAGCAAATCTAGAATTGGAGGGAACCTCATGCTATAAAAAATAGGATATTCTGATGAGCAGTACAGAGGAGGTGGGGTTTTTTTGTTTTTGCTGCGGCTGGCCTCAAACCTGCAATCTTCCTGTCTCAGCCTCCCAAGTACTGGGATTGCAGGTTTACAAGCATGCACCTCTATGCCAGGCAAAAGGACCATTAATTTTTTTGTTTTTGTTTTTGTTTGTCTGTACTGGGGATCATACGCAGGCTCTCACACATGCTGGGCAAGCGCTCTGCCACTGAGCTACACCCCCAGACCTTGGTACAAAGATTTGATGAAACACATGACTATAATCCCAGTACTTGGGAGGCTGAGACAGAAGGATCACAGGTTCAAAGCCAGTCTCAGCAACTTAGTGAGACCCTATTTCAAAATTAAAAAGGGCTAGAGGTGTCACTTAGTGGTAGAATGTCCCTGGGTTCCATCTGCAGTATCAAAAAGATTTGATGACAGAGCGGCGTCCCTTCTCACTGGGGCCGTGTCAAACACTCTGCAGAATCGTTCAGTTGCAAAGCTGGTTGTAGGATTTGGAGCTGACTGAGCACAGGCGGCATCCCATAATAGTAGGAAGTTAGGAAACATAAAAGTTAGGAAGCAGAGGTTGGCTAGTGAAGGGTTCAGGAGGAAGGCAGTGGGAGACGGGCTTTACTGGGACAAAACCTGCGGAGAGGCGTCTCCAGGAAAGCCTGGAGCCCGTGTCTGCTTACAGACTAGAAACTTAAATCAGTTGCTTTAAAGGAGACTCCAGGGGCCAGGGAGAGCGGTGGTCAGCCATTGCTAAGGGGGTCGTTAAGGGGACCTAGCTGGGTCGTGCGAGCTGAGTTAAGCAAGACGATGGAATTTTCTGTTAGCAGAGGGATGCGCTACGCAAGGGACTTGCCAAGCACATCTTAGGCAAGACCATGGGGACATTTCGGTGAGCAGGGGATTTGAGTGTATTTGAGTAAGACTTGGGAATTTCTGATCAGCAGAGAGACCCGCAGAATGACACGTCTTCAAAAGATGGGGTCACCTTAATTCGGGGCTCTTAACAGCTAGCTTTTTCTACAAAGGGTCAGATACTAGATATTTTTAGCTTTGTGGGCCACAGTTCTGCCATTTGTAGCTGAAAAAGCAACAAATAAACGAGCAAGCATTCTTGGGTGCAAAGGCAAATTTCCTTTCTACTCTCTGAAGGTTCGCAGGAGTCAAGTGGCCATGGTTAAACAGGAGAAGAGGCATTGCCAAGAGCGGTGGCACACGCCTGTCACCCCAGGATTTGGGAGGCTGAGCCAGGAGGATGGCAGGTTCAAGGCCAGCCTCATTAACTTAGCAAGACTCTCAGCAACTTAGCAAGATCCTGTTTCAAAAAAAAAAAAGAAAAAAATTAATCCCAGCATTTGGGAGGCTGAGACCAGAGGATCCGGGTTCGCAGCCAGCCTCAGCTACCTAGTGAGGCACTCTGCAACTTAGTGAGACCCGGTTTCAAAATAAAGAATAAAAAATAGGGCTGGGGGTATAGCTCGGAGGTAGAACGCCCCTGAGCTCAATCCCCAGTACCGCCAAAAAAAAAAAAAAAGAATAAAAAAAAAAAATAGGGCTGGGGTATAGCTCGGAGGTAGAATGCCCCTGAGTTCAATCCCCAGTACTGCAAAAAAATAAAAATAAATAAAACAATTAAAAGGGGCTGGGGGTGTAGTTTGGAGGTAGAAGGAAAGGAGAGAAAAGAAAAGGTATCCACATGTATTAGCATGTGAAGATGAAGAGAGAGAGCTAGAGCTGGCTATTTGGGTTCCATCCTGAGCCTGTTTGTTTCTTTGGTGCACCAGCTGAATCATAGACACCCAGGGAAGAAGGAAGTTGTGATTTCAGGTTCTGTGTGACTTTTCCTCCCCTCCCGTCCCCTAGTCTCCAGCCAGAAGAAGGCGGTAGAAGCCAAATGCAGCTTGGCCTGTGAGTACCTGAGCGAGGAGGATTACATGGACCTACTGTGGACCACACTCTCTGAGTTCCCAGGTGAGCGACCTGCACCAGGCAAGGCTGGTGCATCTGTCTAGCTGGTAGCACAACAGATTTCTAGGGGAGCCAGGGGCATAAATATATATATTTGTTTTCCATCTTAGCTATAAGATTGGGACTAGTGAGCAAGATATTTTCCAACCTTAGCTACTGTGATGGGCTTGAGCTTTTCGCCCTACTTGAAGGCTAACAAATTAAGCTGCCCAGTTTCATGCATGCTAACAGAAGACATGATTCTCCTGGGTCAGAGACGAAAGACTATGGGAACAAGCAGTATGAGTAATGTATTGGTGTCCATTCCCCTTGCCCCAAGTCCCATACCGATGACAAGGAAGAGCCCAGATGGTTGCTACACATGCAATAGATTGGCAACATGGCTGAATGTCGGAGTCTGTTTTCCATTACTAGAATGAAATGCCTGAGGTGGGGTACTTTATAAAGAAAAGAGGTTTAGTTAGGTTAGCTCACAGTTCTGCAGCTAAAGGGCACCGGCATGGGATCAGCTCTGCTGAGGACCACACAGTAGCTGATGTCACAGTGGTGGGAATACAGGAGAGACCACAGAGCAGAGAGGAAGCCAGAGAGACTGGGGAGGGGCCAGCAACCACCTTCCCCCAGGTCCTACTTCTTGCACAGCCTGTGCCACCTCACTTGGCCTTTTAGTTCCACTTAACACTGGAAGAAACTGAAGCTCAGTGAAGACAGGGGCTAGGCCAAGAAGATGAGGCCTTAAAACCCAGGTGTTTCTGCCTGGATTCAGTAAAAGCTGCCATCCACACACCCTTTGTCGCCTGTATTAGTTACCTATTGTCATGCAACAAATTACCCCAAAGTTTAGCGGCTTAAAACCTCAGACAAGCCGTGGTGGTGCACGCTTGTAATCCCAGCATTCGGGAGGCTGAGACTGGAGGATCCGGGTTCGCAGCCAGCCTCAGCTGCTTAGTGAGGCCCTCCACAACTTAGTGAGACTCTGTTTCAAAATAAAGAATTAAAAAATAGGGCTGGGAGCCGGGTGTGGTGGCGCACGCTTGTAATCTCAGCATTCGGGAGGCTGAGACTGGAGGATCCGGGTTCGTGGCCAGCCTCAGCTACCTAGTGAGGCATTCCACAACTTTGTGAGACTCGGTTTCAAAATAAAGAATAAAAAAAATAGGGCTGGTGGTATAGCTCAGAGGTAGAATGCCCCTGAGTTCAATCCCCAGTACCGCAAAATAAATAAATAAATAAATAAATAAATAAATAAATAAATAAATAAATAAATAAATAAATAAAAAATAGGGCTGGGGCTGTAACTTGGAGGTAGAATGCCCCCAGGTTCCACCTCAAGTACCGCAAAAAAAAAAAAAAAAAAGAAAAAACCTCAGACAAAGCCGGGCATGGTGGCACACACCTGTAATCCTGGGAGGCTGAGACAGGAGGATCGCAGGTTCACAGCCAGCCTCAGCAAGTAGTGAGACTCTCAGCAACCTAGCAAGACCCTGTTTCAAAATAAAAGGAAAAAAAAAAAAAAATAGGGCTGAGGCTGTAGCTCGGAGAAAGAACGTCCCTGGGTTCAGTCTCCAGTAGCGCGCGCACACACACACACACACACACACACACACCACTTATTATCTCGCAGTTGCATGAGATCAGAGATCCGGGTGTGGTTTCCCCCGTGTCCTCTGCTGCAGCGTCTCAGGCTGCTGCAGTGGAGGCTTGGCCAGAGTCTGTGGTTTCATCTGAAAGCCCAACTGGGCCAGGCTTTGCTTCCATGCTCACGCACATGGTCGCTGGCAGGATTCAAGGCTCCCAAGACTGTCTCGGGCCGAGGGCCTCAGTTTCTCCCTGGCTGTTGGCCAGAGACCACCTTTAGTTCCTTGCCAGGTCACCTTGTCCATTATGGCAAACACAGGAGAAGAGCCAGAGAAGGAGCAAAGGAGGGAGGGAGAATATGCTGGCAAGACCAAAGTCACTGTCTTCTGTCACCTACACTGGGAGGTGACCTCCTATCAGTCACCGTTGCTGTACCCTAGTCTTTAGGACTGAGCCCCTGGGTCTGGGTCACTCTTGAGAGGAGGCAATGGGACAGGGCGCGCAGGGCAGGCAGGGCCACTGGTCCACGCCAGGAGCTGCCTACCATGCCCCTGTCCCCCGGCAGGCGTCCTTGTGACTCTCTGGATCATTGACCGCCTGGGCCGCAAGAAGACCATGGCCCTGTGCTTTGTCATCTTCTCCTTCTGCAGCCTCCTGCTGTCCATCTGTGTCGGAAGGTGGGTATCGGGGGCCCCCAGCCCCAGCCCCTCACGGTGACTCACGCTCATGGCCGCCCCACAACTGGCCAGGAGATCCGAGTCAAGATGGGAACCTTGGATGGGGGCGGGGGAAGGAGGGCACCTTAGCCCCGGATTCGCTCTGTTAACATCAAATTTAGACTTTTCCCATCACCTCCCAATACGCTCATGCACATAGCTGCTTAATTTATGTAGTGTTTAAAGTGTCCCTGGAGCCAGGCGTGGTGGCGCACGCTTGTAATCCCAGCATTCGGGCGGCTGAGACCGGAGGATCTGGGTTCAAGGCCAGCCTCAGCTACCTAGTGAGGCACTCCGCAACTTAGTGAGACCCTGTTTCAAAATAAAGAATAAAAAATAGGGCTGGGGGTGTAGCTCGGAGGTAGAATGCCCCTGAGTTCAATCCCCAGTACCTCAAAAAAAAATAAAAAATAAAAAAATAAAGTGTCCCTGGGTTCAATGTAAATAGACCCTGTTTCAAATGAGATCCTGTTTTGTAATCCTGTGTGGCCTTTCTTCATTTTTTTTTCCAACTCCCAAATATAGAAATATAGCCTCAAAATATAGAACTGACTTGTGTCTCTCTTGACCTCTGAAAGGCCTCACACCAACCCCATGAGGAACCTGTGAGCCACAGAAGGAAGGTTGGGAGACGTAGCTTAGCCCCCGAGACGGTAGCACTCTCTAACATTTATGGGAACAATGGAAGAGAGGGTTGAGGATAAGGATTATCCTAAAAATACTAAATAGTAGTTGACTTTTTCCCTGGCTCTGCAGGTTTGGGGTTCCATTCCTGGACCTACAAGTTCATGATCTATATAATGTCTTTCCCCTTGCCTCGGCACCATACCCGTTCCATCTCTCAGCCCAGAGCACCAGAGAACAATAAACAGGAAGTGTGCGTGCGTGTGTGGGTTCATGCGTGCGTGAGTACGAGCATGCACGAGTACCTGCGTGTATCAGAGAGGGAATGTGTGTTGGATGGAGGTGACCTTTCCCAATTTCTAGAATGCAAATTCTACTTGGGAAAGTAGGATTTTGCTGGGATAAGCAGACAGGAAAAAAAGGAATGAGGGAGAGAGGAAGGGAAATAGGGAGGAAGGAAACCCCAACCCTGCTAACTGGCGTTTTTCCCTCTCCCCAGAAACGTGCTCACTCTGTTACTTTTCATCGCAAGAGCATTTATTTCTGGAGGCTTCCAAGCGGCCTATGTTTACACGCCTGAGGTAAGAAAGATATCTGGGGGCAGCTGGGGCCGGGAGGAAAGGATGCTTCCCCTCCAGAGACCGCCAGCCGGAGCTGCTTGGGAATGACATTTGTCCTTGGGACTAATTGGCCACCGTGAAGTCCTCCATGATTTCGACTTAATTTTACAATCGTGTTTTTCTGCTTGTAAAAGCTTATGAGATTCCACATTACCTAACTGCATAACACCAAAAAAATAGAAGGCTCCCACACTCTCCCTTCGTACAGACACCTTCTTGAAGGTTTCTGTGTAAATTATTGTAGCTTTTTTTTTTTTTTTTTTTTTTTTTTTTGCGGTACCGGGGATTGAACTCAGGGGCATTCTACCTCCGAGCTACACCCCCAGCCCTATTTTTTATTCTTTATTTTGAAACCGGGTGTCACTAAGTTGCGGAGTGCCTCACTAGGTAGCTGAGGCTGGCCGCGAACCCGGATCCTCTGGTCTCAGCCTCCCAAATGCTGGGATTACAAGTGTGCGCCACCACGCCCAGCTTGTAGCTTTCTTTCTAGGCGCACACTTGTGGGTGCACCTATCCATCACTTTCGGTTACTGGTGACCGAGCAGAGTTGAAGAAAGGACTAGTGACGGTGGTGTGTGGCAGGGCTTAGGGGGACCCACGTGTGGCAGGACAGTGCCCCGGGGTTCACAGCTGGGCAGAGGTCTCTGAGTACTGCCACCCCCCAAAGCTGAGTGGGTGGACAGAAGGGCTGTTCCAGGGTCTCACGAGAGAGTTGTGTAGGATTGTTAGCGGAAAGACACAGGTGACATTCAAATCTCAGCGTAGTAAAGTTTTATTGGGACATACCAACGCCTTTTCGTATACAGATGATTCCTTTTGTTTGTTTGTTTGTTTGTTTGTTTGGGGATGGGAGCCAGGCCCCCGTACATGCCAGGCAAGCTGGCAAGTGCTCTGGACTACATCCCCAGCCCTACAGAGGATTCCAACCTTACACAGTTTCAGCAAGCCATCCACAGTGGAACCCATCACACTACAGAGCTCTGTAGGTTGAGAATGTTAAATGCATTCTTTGACTTGGGATATATATATACTTTTTTTTTTTTTTTTTTTTTTGGCGGTACTGGGGATTGAACTCAGGGGCATTCTACCTCCAAGCTACACCCCCAGCCCTATTTTTTATTCTTTATTTTGATACCAAGTCTCACTAAGTTGCAGAGTGTCTCACTAGGTAGCTGAGGCTGGCCGTGAACCCGGATCCTCCGGTCTCAGCCTCCCGAATGCTGGGATTACAAGCGTGCGCCACCATGCCCGGCTTGACTTGGGATTTTTTCAACTGGCAAGGTATTTATTGGGCTGTAACGCTATTGTAAGTCCAGGGGCATCTGTACTGTTACCGTCCATGACTGCTTTTTGCCTATATGGGCAGAGTTGAGTGGATACCAGAGACCAAATGGCCCACAAAGCCCAGAATAATTAGTCCACCATTTCAGGAAAAGCTTGCCAACCTCTGGCTTAAACTGTCAGCAGGGTACCCATGAAGAACTGGTTTAAAAAGCGATGATTTAGCCCGGCATGGTGGAGCACACTTGGTTTTTTGTTTGTTTTTGCGGTACTGGGGATGGAACTCAGGGGCATTCTACCTCTGAGCTATACCCCCAGTCCTATTTTTTATTCTTTATTTTGAAACAGGGTCTCACTAAGTTGCAGAGGGCCTCACTAAGTAGCTGAGGCTGGCCTCGAACCCAGATCCTCTAGTCTCAGCCTCCCAAATGCTGGAATTACAAGCGTGCGCCACCACGCCCGGCTTGGAGCACACTTGTAATCCCAGTACTTGGGAGGCTAAGACAGGAGGATCACAGGTTCAAGGACAGCCTCAGCAAGTAATGAGACTCTCATCAACCTATCAAGACATTGTTTCAAAATAAAAATGAAATAGGGCTGGTGGTATAGCTTGGAGGTAGAATACCCCTGGGTTCAATCTTCAGTACCACAAAAAAAGGGGGGGATTTAGGTGGGCGTGGCGGTGCACACCTGCAATCCCAGTACTAGGAAGGCTGAGACTGAATGAATAAATAAATGAGTGTGCGCGTGTGCACACACACACAGGCACACACAGGAAAAACTAGGAGGACATCGCCTGACATGTGATGTGACAGATGTCTAAGCATGAAGAGCAAGAGTGAGTTGTCTTCTTGCCCTTTGTGTGTTTGTTCTTTTCAAGCATTGTTTGGTCGGGGGCATGCTAGTTGCTGTAACAAACAACCCCCAATGGTGTCTGCTGATGCAAGAGGCGCTTCTCACCTACGAAACAGTCCAATGCAGGTGACCTAGGTTGGAGGACAGCTTTCCTCCCCAGGGTGACTCAGGGACCCAGCGATTCAGCGATCCAGGGGTCGGGGCTTCTTGTATCTTGTGGCTCCTTCGTCGAGTGTCCCCCGGGGACACTGGCAGATGTTTGGGGTTGTTGTAACTGGGTGTGTGTTTGGAGGGGGGTTGCACAGTGCCATGGTGGCCAAGGGTGCCACTAAACATCCCACGCTGCACAGGACGGTCCCCAGGACAAAGGATGACCCATCTAAAGCTCTGCGTGGCTGAGGCTGGGAAACCCTGCAGGGAGGCCCCGGAGTCTTCAGCAGCGACAGGGGAGGAGAGTGGAGAGCAAGGTCCCCTCCCAGTGGCCGTGGCCTGGCTGCAAGGAGCACAGTCCCTTCACACTCTGCCTTGGGGACAACCTGGCACAGTCTCGACTGGGTACAAAGTGAGAAACTGGGGAAATGCTCGCATCTCTTGATGAAATTCCTTGAAAGCCGGTGCCCAGAGCTTCAAGGTGAACCCAGGGACGGTGTCAGGCAGGGCCAGTCCCAAAAGACCCCTCTGCACACTCCCTGTCCACAGCCAACCTGTGCCCTTTGTGTCAGGTGAACTTCCTCATGTCCCAGCCTCGCAGCCCTTGATGGGATCAGCAGCACCCCAGGGGTTCGCCCTGACTCCAGGCTGCCTGTGGGCGTGGCCCTCCGCCGGGAGGGACAGAGGGCCTTGTGCATTTTCCCGGGGTCATGTCCAGCTCTCGTTCCAGGTCTACCCCACGGCGACTCGGGCGCTGGGCCTGGGCACCTGCAGCGGCATGGCCAGGGTGGGCGCCCTCATCACGCCGTTCATTGCTCAGGTAGGTGTCGCCCCAAAGGCAGAGGGGCGGAGTGCTGACACCCGGTGCACAGTAAGCGGTCGCTGGAGACCTGGCCGCCGTAGAGCTCTCGGTGGGCCCCAGCCTATGAGAGAAGAAATAACTGCTTGCCGGGGAGAAAACAGAGGCTCAGAAAGACCAGGGTGTTGCCCCAAGTCACGTGCCTGAGAAGTAGCCAAGCTTGCAGTCCCATGCAAAAGATCGTGAAGGTGCCAGATGATTTGACCCAAACTATCGGGGTAAGCTGGGCACAGGGGTACGTACCTGGAGTCCCAGAACTCAGGAGGCTAAGGCAGGACCATCCTCGAGTCCAGGAGTTTGAAGCCAGCCTGGGCAACACAGTGAGATCCTACCTCCAAAAAGAAAAAAAATGTGAGTTGGATGTTGTGGCACATGCCTGTAATCCCAGTACTTGAGAGGCTGAGACTGGAGGATGGCAGGTTCGAGGCCAGCCTCAGCAATTTAGCAAGACTCACAGCAACCTAGTGAAACTCTGTTTCAAAATAAAAAGGGCTGGGGTAGCTCAGAGGTAGAATACCCCTGGGTTCAACACCTCCCCACACATATAAAAAATGGATGATAATAAATAGGTTAACTTGGAAAATGAATGCTCTAGCCTCTCCCTTTTGAATTGGATTATTAGAGATAGTTTTATAATTTTGCAATTCTTTGCGTGCCTTGAAGCATTTCTCCCCATTTTTGAGGGAATTCATTAAATCTTATTGCTTTTTGTTGTTGTTGAGGAGTGAATGAACCCAGGGGTGTTCTACCTCTAGCTACACTCCAGCCATTTTTATTTTTATATTTGAAACAGGGTCTCACTAAGTTGCTGAGAGCAATGCTAAGTTGCCGAGGCTGGCCTGGAACCTGTGATCCTCCCGCCTCAGCCTCCCAAGTACCAGGATTATAGGCATGTGCCACCATGGCTACCTCTTTTTGTTTTTTATCAATTTTTCTCTGTTCTTGTCAATTTTTTTTTTTTTTTTTTGCGGTACTGGGGATTGAACTCAGGGGCATTCTACCTCCGAGCTATACCCCCAGTCCTATTTTGTATTCTTTATTTTGAAACAGGGTCTCACTAAGTTGCGGAGGGCCTCACTAGGTAGCTGAGGCTGGCTGCGAACCCGGATCCTCCTGTCTCAGCCTCCCGAATGCTGGGATTACAAGCGTGCGCCACCACACCTGGCTCTGTTCTTGTCATTTTTTTATTGTGATAAAAGTCAGCCTTCCAAGTCGCTGGTATCACAGATGTGTGGCATGGCGCCCAGCTAGGAAGGAGTTCAGACTCTTGAGCTTGATTTTTTGTTCTGTTTTTTTGTGGTATTGGGGATTGAACCCGGGAGGATTCTACCTCCAAACTGCACCCCAGCCTTATTTTATTTTTATTTAGAAACAGGCTTTCACTAGGTTGATGAGAGCTTTCCCTACTTGCTGAGGCTACCCTCAAACCTGCAATCCTCCTGTCTCAGCCTCCCAAGTACTGGGATTACAAGCGTGTGCCACCATTTGTAATTCCAGCATTTGGGAGGCTGAGACCGGAGGATCTGGGTTTGCGGCCAGCCTCAGCTATTTAGTGAGGCACTCCAAAACTTAGTGAGACCCTGTTTCAAAATAAAGAATAAAAAAAAAAAATAGGGCTGGAGGTATAGCTCGGAGGTAGAATGCCCCTGAGTTCAATCCC
>PVLC010012050.1:10000-16617 GCA_004027655.1 Graphiurus murinus | reverse complement strand
CCGGCAAGAGGAAGCATATTTCAAAGAAGTCCCTAACCATTTACAAACAAAAACAGAAGGGTCACTTTGGGCCTGATGGGGACATTGTGGCTTCCCCAGCTCCTACGGGATTTAGGTGGACAGCCTCACCTTCAACGGTAGGGGGCACTTACCCTGGAGAGTTGAAGTTTGGGTAAAGAAATCACTTTGGTCAAACTCTAAATGCTGAATCTCATTCCAAACACCAAGAAGTGCCCCTAAACCAGGAGCCTTGCCAGAGTCCCCTAGTCTTGGCCCAAATGTGGCTCCAAGGAGGAGGATCTGGTTCTTTTTCAATGAATTTGCTTATAGAGTTGGGCTAGAGGCCTAACCAACTCCTCCCCAACTGTGGATTTTCTCCCCCACTGGGGATTCACCATTCTACAGAGGTTGAAAGTGAAGCACAGGAATCAAATAATCTGGGGGCCTGAGTCTCCAAAGGTTCTACTCTTGACCTTGGGCTGTTCTTCTGTGCTCCTATGAAATGGGAATAATCTGCCTGTGGCACAGGTGTGAGGATTAGGTGGGAAACCTGTGCAAGACTTGAGCACAGAGCCTGGGACCCAGTTAGGCTGCGACACGTCTCGGTGATCAGAATCCAAATCACTGGTAGAGCCAGGCGTGGTGGCGCACGCTCGTAAGCCCGGTACTTTAACCGTCCTCCATTTTGCACAGCTCTGGGTAGCTGGCCTCTGATTTTCTGAGCTTTCCCTTCCTTGGGGGAGTCGGGGGATAACAGCCCCAGCTGTTCTTCACAATGTCAGACAGAGCTCGGGGATCTGAGGGGGCTCCGGCGGCCTGGACTCTCCTCCGGGAAGGACCTTGGTGACCTCCTGTCACCTCAGCCTCCTCTGCAGAAAGAAGCCAAGGCGGGAGGGGGGTAAGCGAGGGCACAGTGATTAGGTGGCCGACAGGAATGCGGAGCTCTTGTGAGGGAAGGGACACCTCTGGTGTCCTCAGAGGTGGGACGGGGGCTTCCCAGACAACTTCTTTTCTTCCAGAACTTTCCCAAAGAGCTTGGCTGCCTCCAGGGCACAGCCCCAGTGGATGGTGAGCCCGTAGCCTCCGTGCCCATAGTTGTGAATCACCTGGGGGAGGGAAGAGAGAGGTGGCCAGGTCTGGGGGGACCCCAGCAAGGGGGACCCCAGCAAAGACTCCCAGAAGGAAGTCTTACTGCCCCGGGAAAGTTGGGACTCTTCCAGAGAGTCCTGGACAAAGTCAGACACTGGGAGAGCACCTTCTAGTACTTTAGGGGGGTGGCAGGCCCCCCCAAAAAAGCAGTGAGGGGCCTCGTTTGCAGAGCCTTGTCTTCTGCTGTATATATTCAGCACAGGGAATTCAAGTACTGGGATTACAGGCGTGGGCCACCAGGCCCAGCTTTTTTCTTTTTTCTTTCTTTCTCTCTCTCCCTCTCTCTCTCTCTCTTTTCTATTACTGAGGATTGAACCCAGGGGCATTCTACCTCCAGGCTACACCCCTGGTGTTTGTTATTTTTTTATTTTGAAACAGGACCTTGCTAAGTTGCTGAGGCCAGCCTCAAACCTGCAATCTTTCTATCTCTACCTCCCAAGTATTGGAACTATAGGCAGGTGCCACCACGCCAGGCAACACACACAATTTTCTATACACACACACCACCACTCTTTCTACCTACCTACCTGTGCACACACACACACACACACACACACACACACACACACACACACACAGAGATGTCCAGAGGGAGACTGCGTTCCTGGCGACAGCCTAGCCAGCACCTAGCCAGTTCGGTTCCCTCTGCCCAGGACACCCCCTGGTTTCCCTAAGCCCAGTTCCGACCCCGTGACAGGTTCCAGGAGAGCTGATGGGGCGGCCACAGCATGGACACCCAGGAGATGTCCCTGGAGCCTCCTGGATCACGTCCCAGCCCTGCTCCTCACCAAGGTCTGACCCAGGCCAGCGGCCGCCCCGCTCGGAGCTGCAGTTCCTGATCGGAAGCAGGGGAGGTGGGAGGGATGGTCCCTATCCTAAAGAACCGTAGGAGCGATTCCATAAAGTCTCATACCGTGGGCTTGCCGCCCGTCTAAAACATACCCACTTTTCTTCTTTTTAACCACAGACTCTAGCAAACCAAGGTGTTGCCCTCTTGGGAATCTTGTGCAGTTTCCCCATTTATAGAGGAAGGGATGGCAGCCACCGCTGCCCTGCCCTCGGGCTGTGTGGGCTTTTCCCTGGTGATAGCAGCGTCCTCTTGGGAGTCGGAGAAGGCACTGCTTTCCTGGCCAGGAAGACATACCTCTGTGTCTGAGTTTCCAGCACGAAGCTGTTCTCTTTCTAACCGGATGTGGGGGCGTACCGGCCGGAAGCCAGTGCATTCGCCAACAATCCTTGCAGTCTGGAAAGAAAACAAGCTGTCCGCGCGTACCTAGACCCTGCTGCCTGCTCCCATTTTTAAGGTGCTAGGGAATTCGCTTTTAGGACCTCATTGCCATCTGACACCACCACAGTCACCCTGTTCAAACACCACTACCACCATGGTCACCTTCATGAGTTAACAGCACCGCTGCCGCCTCGCACCAGCGCCGCCCACCACTCCAGTGCGGTCAGCCGCCACCATCGCCACCGCCACGGCCGGGGTATTACCTAATTACCTATGGCCGCCACTTCATCACCATTCACACCAACTACCTCTTCCGTCCCCACCCCTGTCACCATCGCTACTTGTCACTGCGAATGAACATGACAACTGAGATTTCTACACTTAGTATGCCTGCTCTTGTTTTTCTTTTTTCTTTTTCTTTTTTGCAGTACTGAAGATTGAACCCAGGGGCATTCTACCTCTGAGCTACACCCCCATCCTATTCTTATTCTTTTGTTTTTTTTTTTTTTTTTTTTTTTCAGTACCGAAGATTGAACTCAGGGGCATTCTACCTCCGAGCTATACCCCCCAGCCCTATTTTTTTTTTTTTTTTATTCTTTATTTTGAAACAGTGCCTCACTAGGTAGCTGAGGCTGGCTGAGAACCAAGATCCTCTGGTCTCAGCCTCCCAAATGCTGGGATTACAAGCATGTGCCATCATGCCTGGCTTATTTCTTGTTCTTTATTTTGAAACAGGGTCTCACTAAGTTGCAGGGGGCCTCACTAAGTAGCTGAGGCTGGCCTCGAACCCGGATCCTCCAGTCTCAACCTCCCAAGTACTGGGATTACAAATGTGTGTCACCACGCCTGCTCCTTGTGAAGACAGACCCAGTGGCTTTGGAGAGGTCACCTCGGGAGGGAGCAATTCTTAGCCAGGAGGTTCTGAGCCACAGCCGGTTCGATTTCATCAGCCCTTAGCAAGGACTTCCTACACATTGTCAAATTCCAGTGTGTCCCGCAACCCCTGCTGGAATTAACTTCCCTCTTCTCCCAGAGGTGGGATCTCCCTGTCCTCGAGCGTTCTCACGACTGAGCCACCAGGTCTAGGACGCGGACACCCCTCCCGCCGTACCTTCAGCGTGGGCTGCAGTCGGCAGCAGCCTTCCCAAATGGTGTTGTGGTCCTGCAGCGTGCTCGCCTCGCTCCAGTTCCCCAGCTGGAAGATGCCTCCAAGAGTGACTGCGTGGATCCTAGGTAAGGAGGAGGAGGGCCGAGGGCAACCAGGCCTGTGAGATGAACGGGGTTGTCGCCGTGTTTCCCCAACTCCCGCCTCTACTACGCTACTGCCGTCATCTTCACCCCCACCGGCCAGAGTAGCGCCCCCACTCCCAAGCACCACCGTCAACGGCGCCCATCTCCTTATCAACCCGCACCAGCCCAGACCACCCACATGAACATGGCCACCCTACAGTCCTCTGCCAATCGACACCGCCCTCGACACTGTCTTCCCCATCCACAACCACGCAGAACTCCATGACCCTCATGACCTATGACCTCCATGACCTCTGACCTCTGTGACCTCTGACCTCCATGACCTCTGGGGACACTGTCTCCCCATCAATAACCACGCCAACTTCCATGACCTCCACGGACGCCATCTTCCCCATCTTATTGCCATTCTATATTCCAAAACATTGTCATCCCACCAATGCCAACACTATCATTTTTTTTTTTTTTCGGTACTGGGGATGGAACCTGGGGGCATTCTACCTCCGAGCTATACCCCCAGTCCTATTTTCTTATTCTTTATTTTGAAACAGGGTCTCACTAAGTTGCAGAGTGCCTCACTAGGTAGCTGAGGCTGGCCTCAAACCTGTATCCTCCTGTCTTAGCCTCCCAAATGCTGGGATTACAAGCGTGTGCCACCACGCCCGGCTCCAACACTATCTTTTTAAAAATTATTTTTGGTGCTGAGGATTGAATCGGGGGCCTTCTGCCTCCAAGCTTTACCCCCCAAGTCCTTTTTATTTTTTATTTTGAAATGGGATCTTGCAGCTAGGCGTGGTGGCGCATGCTTGTAATCCCAGCATTTGGGAGGCTGAGACCAGAGGATCCGGGTTCGCGGCCAGCCTCAGCTACCTAGTGAGGTACTCCGCAACTTAGTGAGACCCTGTTTCAAAATAAAGAATAAAAAATAGGGCTGGGGGTGTAGCTCGGAGGTAGAATGCCCCTGAGTTCAATCCCCAGTACTGCAAAAAAAAAAAGAAAAAGGAAATGGGATCTTGCTAAATTGCTGAGGGTCTCCCTGGGTCGTTGAGTCTTGCCTCAAACCTGCGATCCTCCTGTCTCTGCCTCCCAGGTACTAGGATTACAGGCAAGCAGCACCCCGCCTGGCCACCACCACCTTCACTAATATCATCACCTCCACCGTGAATATTCTCACCTACTCCCTTTACACTCATTTACACCTCTAGTGTCACTGCTGTCACATGGTTCACTTTTGTCCTCACCACTACTGTCATCCCAAAGAACATTCCAGAAAGAGCCCACCTGAGGCTGCGTCCTGCCTTCTCGAGGATGGAATTGCCCAAACTCACTGAAACACTGGGAGAACACAACTCAAACCTGCGGGGAGTGAGCAAGGGCCCTGTGGCAGGCAGAGGGGTGGAAAGAGGGCGCGGGGCGGGCGTCCCGCTTTCTGCCCTGGAGCAGTCGCGTTCTTACCCTGGGATGATGTACGGGGACTTGTAGATGCCATTCTCTGGGTCGTGGGTTAAAATGAAGTGCTTCAGCCAGGGGGCGGCCACCTGTGGGTTCAAGACAGACGAGTCTTGTCAGGAGAGCTAGACCCCGGGCTCTTCTCTAAGGCCAAAAGTTCTGACAAGAGTAGCGGGGCCGGGCGGGGTGTGGTGACGCATGCTAGTCATCCCAGTACTTGGGAGGCTGAGACAGGAGGATCCCAGGTTCGAGGCCAGCCTCAGCTACTTAGTGAGACCCTCTGCAACTCAGTGAGACCTTGTTTCAAAATAAAGAATAAAAAATGGGGCTGGGGGTGTAGCTCGGAGGTAGAATGATAGAATGTGCCTGGGTTCATGGGTTCAATCCCCAGTACTGCAGAAAAAAAGAAATAAATAAAAAAAAGGAAGGAAGGTCAGTCCCTAAAGGGATGTTCTGTCTAGTTTGCTGCCGCTTCCCCAGAGCTGCCTCCCGCCGCCCCGCTGCCGGCTCTGGGGGTGCAGCAGCGCAGCACAGCGCCCCTCCACGCTCACCTGGATGATCTGTCCTCTTCCCGGCTGCAGCAGCGGGTCTGGCCGCAGCGCCCCGGCCCACACCCCTGTGCAGTTGATGATCACGTCGGCGCCTCCTCTGGCCACCTGGCAGCAACCAGCAAGGCGGGGGCTCGGAGGGAGAAGGGAGGGAGCGAGGAGGGGAGGAGGGAGGGAGGACAGACCCTGGCGCCCCTGGTCCCTTCCTTCCTCCACCCCTGTCTCCTCCCTGTGGCCCCCGGGTGGAGGAGGGGCTCAGAGGGAACCGGCCCCACCCTGCACTCTGCCATCTGCCCAAAATGTGACTTCACAACTGAGGCCTAAGGGGGACCTGAGGAAGGGGCGCCCAACCCCAGCGCAGGAAGTGGAGGGGCCCAGGCCCACCCCTCCCCCCAGCCCCGGAGTCCTCACCTCCTCCAGGGACTCCACCTTGCGCTGGAACAGTTTCACTCCCCTCTCAGTTAACCTGGGTGACCAGACACGTCAAAGAGCCGAGAACTGAGTCCTCGTCCCACCCCTCCGAGGGGCGGCACAAGGTCATGTCTGCGGACATCGTCCCCCCCGCCCCCCCTCCCCGGCTGTGCCTTGAGAACCTGGCTGTGTACCGCATTAGATCATGACTAGTGGTAAAAAAAAAAAAGAGTCCCTTGGGAAACAAGGTCCCCTGAGATGGCCCAAGCCCCTCCCCAGGCAGAGGGAGTAGGGAGAAGGGTCTTTCTGAAGCTTAGGTCACGGAGTGAGGGGCTGGGGCTTAACCCCAAACTGCTTTGTGACATCAAAAAGGATGAGATCCGACTTACGCAAGAGGGGCAGAGTTGGACCCCTGCCAAAAGCCCGGTTGTAAGGACATTGAGAGAAGGAAGCTGGGGACAGCCATCCCTCCGTCCTCTCTTTTTCTTTTTCTTTTCTTTCTTTTTTTTTGGGGGGGGGGCTGGAAATTGAACCCAGGAGCATTCTAGCATTCTTCTATCACTGAGCTACATCCCTTCCCTGTC
>PVLC010012050.1:0-5000 GCA_004027655.1 Graphiurus murinus | reverse complement strand
AGGAACATTAGTATTGATTAATATTGGGATTTACAAGAGCGAGAAACTCTGTGCGTGTGTGTCTGTCTGTCTATCTGTCTTACTAGGGATTGAACCCAGGAGCTACACCCCCAGCCCTATTTTTTTTTTTAAACAGGGTCTCACTAAGTTGCTCAGAGCCTCATTAAGTTGTTGAGGCTGTCTTCAAACCTGTGATCTTCCTGTTTCAGCCTCCCAAGTACTGGAATTACAGGCATGTGCCATCACACCCAGCTAGAAACTTGTTTGAGACAGTCCTATCTGGGGGTTCATTTGTTGAAGCAGCTGACAGTTCTTTCTCTCTCTCTTTTTTTTGATACTGGGGATTGAACCCAGGGACATTTTACCTCTGACCTATCTATACCTTCAGCCCTTTTCATGTATTTATTTTTAATTAATTAATTTATTTGGTATTGGGGATTGAACCTAGGGCCTTCTACCTCTGATCTATATCCCCTGCCCCTTTTATTTTTTGTTTTGAAACAGGGTCTCAGTCGGGCATGGTGGCCCACGCTTGTAATTCCAGTACTTTGGAGGCTGAGACCGGAGGATCCAGGTTTGCAGCCAGCCTCAGCTACTTAGTGAGGCCCTCTGAAACTTAGTGAGACCTTGTTTCAAAATAACCACTAAAAATAGGGCCGGTGATGTAGTTTAGAGGTAGAATGCCCCTGGATTCAATCCCCAGACGGCAAAAAAGAAAAAAAAGAAAGAAAGAAACAGAGTCTCCTTGGGTTGCTAAGAGTCTCACTATATTGCCAAGACTGTCCTTGAACTTGAGATCCTCCTGTCTCAGCCTCCCAAGTACCAGGATTACAAGTGTGCACTACCATGCCCAGCTTACTTATTTATTTTTGGTAGAGGAGACTGAACCAAAGCGCATTCTACTTCCACAGGGTACTTATTCTTGGAGATGGGGACCCTGATGCGGTCCTGCCCTCTCTGCAGATGAAACCCCCTGGGCCCCCCAGGGTACCCCCTCCACACCCCAATTCTCACTCACGCCTCCTGTGGGTTGCTGGGGTCACACACGTAGGGCTGCCAGAGGCCGGCTGCCACGTCAGTGGTGGTGAGTGGGGTGAAACGGTCCGCGTAGATCCTCATGTCCAGCGGCTGCGGGCCCGCGTGGTAGCACTGGTGGATGCAGAGGGCAGTGGACAGCCCGATGACCCCGGCTCCGACCACCACCACTCGCATGATGCCTGCCTGCGAGAAGGAAGGTTTGCAGCACGGCCATCGCCGCCACCCGCTCCGCCAAGGCTTTTTTTTTTTTTTTTCGGTACTGGGGATGGAACCTGGGGGCATTCTACCTCTGAGCTATACCCCCAGCCCTATTTTTTTATTCTTTATTTTGAAACCGGGTCTCACTAAGTTGTGGAGTGCCTCACTAAGCAGCTGAGGCTGGCCATGAACCCGGATCCTCCAGTCTCAGCCTCCCAAATGCTGGGATTACAAGCGTGCGCCACCACGCCCGGCTCACCAAGGCATTTTTATACCCAAAGATGCCCAGATGTGGAAATGCCCAGACCCAAGAGGCGAGGCTGCTTGCCGGTTGGCTAGTGATGCAGCTTGCTCCAGGAAGCCCTCCTGGATGCCCCCTTCCCCAAGCCGGGGCTATAAAAGGCACAGCGGAGCTGCTGGCCAGCTGTCCATCGGATAGTCTAGTGTTTAGGGGACTGTGTGCCGGCTTCACAACTTCGATCGCAGCTCTGCAACCTAGCGGCCCTTGGTGGATTGACTCTGCGAGCTTCAGCTTCTGGTAACGCATCCGTCAGAGGAAGGATGGCAAACTTCACAGGATGCCAAATCCAGTGCCCAGTGCAAAAGCAGTGGGTTGCTGGCCTGCATGAAGCACCTACTGTGTGACCGCACTCTATTACGTCATGTCCTTCCGGTCTCCCATCATTCCCCTGAGACAGAGGCTGCTGTTACTAGTCCCATTCTACAGAAGAGGAAACTGCGAGTCAGTGGCGAAGTGACTTACCTGAGGTCTCACCGCCAGTAAGCAGCGTTGTAAACCCAACACGCACCTATTACACACCTACTGTGTGCAGGCTGGCTTCTGGCCAAGGCAGCTGTGAGATGTCGATGCAGGGCCTGTGGGGCCTCGGAACTCTCTGTGGCAGCACCCAACTCGGCCGGCCTTGGGGTGCTGGGTGGGCTGAGCCCTCAAAGTCTAGAAGGCTTAGTAGCTTTTGACCTTGGACTCTTCCACCGGCTCCTGCAGAGGCAGAACAAAAGGACTGTTTGTGCCCGGAAGGGCCAAGTTCAATGTTCCCTCCTCTCTGCTCAGGGCTGTGCCCCACAGACCTCAGCTCCCGGCAACGCAAGCCTTTGGTCCCCCAGACAGCAGGACATTCTCAATACAGCCTAGTTTTGTAAAGCAGGTGGGGGAGGGTGAATAACTTCAGACCATGAGGACTGGGCACGGTTGGGGTTTCAGAAACCAAACTGGCCGGACCGTGGTGGTGCATGCTTGCAATCCCAGCATTTGGGAGGCTGAGACTGGAGGATCCAGGTTCTCGGCCAGCCTCAGCTACCTAGTGAGGCACTCCGCAACTTACTGAGACCCTGTTTCAAAATAAAGAATAAAAAAACTAGGACTGGGGGTGTAGCTCAGAGGTAGAATGCCCCCAGGTTCCATCCCCAGTACCGCAAAAAAAAGAAACCAAACTGAACCGGGCGTGGTGGTACACGCTTGTAATCCCAGCACTTGGGAGGCTAAGACAGGAGGATTGCAGATACCAGCTCAGCCCCAGCAAGTAGTAAGACTCTCATCAACCTAATGAGAGCCTGTTTCAAAATAAAATAGGAGCCGGGTGTGGTGGCGTATGCTTTTAATCTCAGTACTTGGGAGGCTGAAACCAGAGGATCTGGATTTGCGGCCAGCCTCAGCTACTTAGTGAGACCCTGTTTCAAAATAAAGAATAAAAATTAGGGCTGAGGGTGTAGCTCAGAGATAGAATATTCTGCCCCTGGTTTCAATCTCCAGTACTGCAATAAATAAATAAATAAATAAATAAATAAATAAATAAATAAATAAATAAATAAATAAATAAATAAAATAGGGATGGAGGTATAGCTTGGAGGTAGAAGTCCTCTGGGCTCAATCCCCAGTACCTCAAAAACATTAAAAAATAAATAAAAATTAAAAAAAGTAAAGAGGGCTAGGAGTGTAGCCAAGAGACCAAACTGAACCGTTCGTGGTGGTGCACGCTTGTAATCCCAGAGAGAATTCACGCTCGCGCATACATACACACACACACACACACACACACACACACACGGACAGAGAGAGAGAGATTTGGGGCCAAAGGAGAGTCAAAGAGAAGAGGGAGGATGAGGCAGGCACCGAGGCCAGGTCCCCAGGTCCAGGGCAACTTCAATAACCAGCAGGAAGAAGCGGACCACAGGAGAGAGAGCGACGCCAAACGGACTCAGTCTCTCCGGTGTGCAAGACTTTAAAAGTGAGCAGATGAGGAGGCAGAGGCCCAGACAACAGAAGCAACCCCACCCAAATCACAGGATCGCGCCAAAGGGGCCGATTCCCACGGGAGACAGGAAGGAACGGGCAGTGTGGCCCTGTCGACGGCCGGGTGTCATGGTGCTAGGAACTTTACCTGCGTTATCTAGCATGGTATGCTCCTATTTTTTTTTTTTTCAGTATTAGAGATTGAAACCAGGGACTCTCTACCGGTGATCTACACTCCCAGCCCTTTTAATTTTTATTTTGAGACAAGGCCTTGCTAAATTGCCCAGGCTGGCTTCAAACTTGCCATCCTCCTGCCTCAGCCTCCCAAGGCCTGGAATTTCGGGAGTGTGCTGCTATCCCCAGCTCCCTAGCCCTTTTTTTTTTTTTATATTTTTTTATATATTTGTTTTTGCGGTACTGGGGATTGAACTCAGGGGTGTTCTACCCTTGAGCTATACCCCCAGCCCCATTTTTTATTCTTTATTTTGAAACCGAGTCTCACTAAGTTGCGGAGTGCCTCACTAGGTAGCTGAGGCTGGCTGCGAACCCGGATCCTCTGGTCTCAGCCTCCCGAATGCTGGGATTACAAGCATGCGCCACCACGCCCGGCCCCAGCCCTTTTTAATTTTTATTTTGAGACGGGGTCTCACAGGCTGGCTAGGCTGGCCTTGAAATTGAGATCCTCCTGCCTTAGCTCATTTTTACAGGGGAGACGGCTGAGCTAAGACACCTGAAGGCCGTGGGCTAAGACGCCCAGGAGACACCTCGTGCTTCAACACCCTGCTGTGCAGACAAGTCTCGTGGTTCAAAAAAATCCAAAGGTCAAGCAGGTAAAGGAAAACAGCCAATGTTTCAGAGTCCTGCATTTTTAATTTTTATTTATTTATTTATTTATTTATTTATTGCAGTACTGGGGTTGGAACCTGGGGGCATTCTACCTCCAAGCTACAGCCCTAGACTTATCTTTTATTCTTTATTTTTGAAACAGGGTCTCACTAAGTTGCAGAGGGCCTCACTAGGTAGCTGAGGCTGGCCGTGAACCCGGATCCTCTGGTCTCAGCCTCCCAAATGCTGGGATTACAAGCATGGTGCCCAGCAGGAATCCTGCATTTTTTAAACCTGAAAGGCGACGTTGGTGGAAATTTGTAGTGTGTTGGTAGGAGTAAAAAGGAAAAATTGTAGCCAGGCGTGGTGGCACACTCCTGGAATCCCAGTACTTGAGTGGCTGAAACAGGAGGATTGCAGGTTTGAGGACAGTGTTAGCAAACTGTCAGCAACCTAGTGAGACCCTGTTTCACAAGTTAAAAAATAAATAAATAAGCCGGGCGTGGTGGCGCACGCTTGTAATCCCAGCATTCGGGAGGCTGAGACCTGAGGATCCAGGTTCGCGGCCAGCCTCAGCTACCTAGTGAGGCACTCCGCAACTCAGTGAGACTCTGTTTCAAAATAAAGAATAAAAAGGGGCTGGGGGTGTAGCTCGGAGGTAGAATGCCCCTGAGTTCAATCCCCAGTA
>PVLC010012049.1:21188-45604 GCA_004027655.1 Graphiurus murinus | reverse complement strand
CGGAAGTTGCAGGTGGTGGGCAGGACTTCCTGAGATTGGGGCGTGGAACTCATGTGAGGCAGGCTTCCTAAGAAAAAAACTTCCAAGGGGTGGAGTTAGCTTAACTCAAAGAACTTCCAAGGGGTGGAGTTAGCTTAACTCAAAGAACTTCCAAGGGGTGGAGTTAGCTTAACTCCCCTGATTTAAAAAAAAAAACAAACTATATTTTTCTGCATCCCCCCATTACCATCCTACCTAAATTTCCGCTTCCTAGGCTACCTCATCAAGACTACATTCACATAGGTTTGAGGTTCAAATTTATACTGTAGGTAACTCTAAGCCAAGAAATTAGCTAAACATAAACTCTGATTAGACAAACCTTTAGCCTAAATGTACAGGATCTCCAAAGATAAAGATTTACTCATTCCAAAACTGCAAGACACACATACAAAATAAGGTTAAAAAAAAAATTCTAAAAACCCCAAATTAAGCCGGGCATGGTGGTGCACGCCTGTAATCCCAGTACTTGGGAGGCTGAGACAGGAGGATCCAGGTTGGAGGCCAGCCTCAGCTACTTAGTGAAGCCCTCTGCAACTTAGTGAGACCCTGTTTCAAAATAAAGAATAAAAAATGGGGCTGGGGGTGTAGCTGGGCAGAGGAAGAATGCCCCTGAGTTCAATCCTCAGTACCACACACACAAAAAAAGGACTGGAGGTGGAGCTTGGAGGTACAATGCCCCTGCCCCTGAGTTCTATCCCCAGTACCACAATAAATAAGTAAATAAATAAATAAATAAAAGGAGAGACACTTAAGGCGTGGTGAGGGCAGGCAGGAAGCGGGGCCACAGTTGTCCTGGTGGGCTGTCTCAGCGCCAGGCCGACCAGCCGTGGGGGCCAGGTTCTGAAACTCCTTGTATGTGAAGCCAAGCAGCTTGGACTTAGGTCAATCCTGCAGGCAATGGGGGATTCGGAGGGGAGCAGTTGTCATGCTTGTGTTTGGGAAAGATCATTTGGATGGTTAATAACAGGTAGATCCTTAAGGTTGTTGTGACCAAGATGTGAACTGCCAAAGGAACTTCCTACTACTTGGCACTTTTCTTGGAGAAAACACTTGAAGCAATTATTATTATTATTGTTATTATTAATTATTGATTTTTATTTGTGGTGCTGGGGCTTGAACTCAGGGGCATTCTACCTCCAATGTATATCCCCAGCCCTTTTTATTTTTTTATCTGGAAGCAGGGTCTCACTAGGTTGCTGAGAATCTTAACTGCTGAGGCTGGCCTCGAATCTGTGATTCTCCTGTTTCAGCCTCCAAATTACTGGGATTACAGGCTGCCATGCTTGGATCACTTGAAGCAATTTTTTTTTTTTTTTTGGTAGTGGTGATATTGGGGATTGAACCCAGAGACATTCTGCCTCTGAACTATACCTCTAGCCCTATTTATTTATATATTTTTTGTGGTACTGGGGATTGAACCCAGGGGCATTCTACACAGGGTCTCACTAAATTGTGGAGGGCCTCACTTAAGTTTCTGAGGCTAGTCATGAACCTGTGATCCTCCTGTCTCAGCCTCCCAACTACTGGGATTACAGACATGTGCCATCACGCCTGGCTCCACTTGAAGCAATTTTGATGAGCATCACTAGGGGAATAAAACAATTAAGAGTGCTGGGAAGCCGGGCATGGTGGTGCACACTTGTAATCCCAGTACTTGGGAGGCTGAGTCTGGAGGATCTGGGTTTGCAGCCAGCCTCAGTTACTTAGTGAGGCCCTCCACAACTTAGTGAGACCCTGTTTCAAAATAAAGAATAAAAATAGGGCTGGGGGTGTAGCTCAGAGGTAGAATGCCCCTGAGTTCAATCCCCAGTACCACCACCAAAAAAAAAAAAGAGTGCAGGGAAGCCGGGTGTGGTGGCGCACACTTGTAATCCCAGTACTTGGGAGGCTGAGTCTGGAGGATCTGGGTTCGCGGCCAGCCTCAGCTACTTAGTGAGGCCCCCTGCAACTTAGTGAGACCCTGTTTCAAAATAAAGAATAAAAAATAGGACTGGGGGTGTAACTCGGAGGTATAATGCCCCTGGGTTCAATTTTCAGTACCACAAGAAAAAAAAAAAAAAAGATTGCTGGGTGTGGTAGTACATGACTATAATCCTACTACTTGGGAGACTGACACAGGAGGATCACAGGTTCAAAGCCAGCCTCAGCAACTTAGCTAGGCTCTCAGCAACCTGGTGAGATTTTGTTTCCAAATAAAAAGTAAAATGAGGCTGAAGGTGTAACTTGGAAGTATAATGCCCCTGGATTCCATCCCCAGCACCACACACACACACACACACACACACACACACACACACACACACACAGTAGACAGTTAAGAGGAAGTAAGAGATCTGATCCACTGAGCATTCCTAAATAGGAAAACAAGCAAACAAATAAGGTGGATCTCATGCTTTCATTTCTTGTTGTTTTTGTACTGGGGATTGAACCCAGGGACTATCTGTCTGTCTATCTATTTGTCTGTCTATCTAACTGGTGCTGCAGGTGTATGCTACCACATGTAGCAGGTCCTGCCCCTCTCCTTCCCCTTCCTTCCTTCCTTCCTTCCTTCCTTCCTTCCTTCCTTCCTTCCTTCCTTCTTTCCTTCCTTCCTTCCTTCCTTCCTCTCTTCCGTTATTTTCATACTAGAGGTTGAACTCAGGGGCATTCTATCTCTGAGCTATACTCTCAGCCCTTTTTAAGTTTTAATTTTGAAATAGGGTCTTGCTAAGTTGCTAAGGGTCTAGCTAAACTACTGAGGCTGGCCTCGAACCCATGATCCTCCTGTCTCAGCCTTCCAAGTACTTGCATAACCTGTGTGCGCCAGGCTCATCCTGTCTATTTCTTAAAGCTCTGTCTGCAAATAGGAAAGAAAAGCCTAATTGCATTTGCTAATTTTATGCATGCAGAATGCAAATTGCTTTGTTTAGGTACTAACCAGAATGAGCTAAGAATTAGAAAACACACAGGAAAGTGTAAAGGTGTTTGTCTCAAAGAGAAAAGAGGGCACAGGGATTCGTCTTGAGAAGGTTCACCATCTGTTTATATTTGTGGATATTTTATTTTATTTTTTTGTGGTACTAGGGATTGAACCCAGGGGCATTCTATCTCCAAGATATACCCCCAGGCTCCCCCCTGCGCCTCCTCTCTCTCTCTCACTTTTAAAACAGGGTTGCTTAAAGTCTCCCTAAGTTGCAGAGTCTGGCCTCGAACCTGCAATCCTCCTGTCTCAGCCTCCCAAGTACTGGGATTACAGGTGTGTGCTATCAGGCCCAGCTAACGTTGTTGCTTTAGTTGGTGTTTTTCTGACTATTATTACTACTGAAGTATATTTTGCGTTTATTCCAGCTACCCATATAGTTTTGCCATGCCTTTTTAAAGCAGCTCTCTGTGGGTGACATTTAGGTTACTTGTCAGCCCACTACATATTCAAGATGGCCAACAGAAGGGTGAATGTGGGAAGCTGCTTGAAATGCGTCCAATCACAGGGAGGAGCTGCAGACGCATTCAAAACCCACGTGCTATGGCTTAGACACGCTCTGCCCCCCAGGAGTTCATGTGCACGGAAGTATTGGCGTTAAAACCTTTAAGAGGTGGGGCTTATCTGGGCTCACCTGTCAGCCCAGGACTTTGGAGGCTGAGATAGGAGGATCACCGATTTGAAGCCAGCCTCAGCCATTTGGCGAGGCCTTTAGCAACTTAATGAAACTGTATTTTTTTTTTTTTAATTAAAAAAAAATTTTTTTTTGTGGTACTAGGAATGGAATCCAGGGACAGTCTACCTCCAAGTTATACCCCCAGCCCTATTTTATTCTTTTATTTTTATTTTTGGGTGGTACTGGGGATTGAACGCAGGGGCATTCTACCTCCGAGCTACAACCCCAGTCCTATTTTTTTCCTCTTTATTTTGAAACAAGGTCTCACTAAGTTGTGGAGGGCCTCATTAGGTAGCTGAGGCTGGCCACGAACCTGTGATCCTCCTGTCTCAGCCTCCCAAGTACTGGAATTACAAGCGTGCATCACTACGCCTGGCTACTACTTTGTTTTTTTGTTTCTGTTTTTGTTTTTGTGGTACTAGGGATTGAACTCAGGGGCATTCTACCTCCAAGCTACACTCCCAGCCCAATTTTTTATTCTTTATTTTGAAACAGGGTCTCAGTAAGTTGCAGAAGGCCTCACTAAGTAGCTGAGGCTGGCCTCGAACCCAGATCCTCCTGTCTCAGCCTCCCAAGTACTGGGATGACAAGCGTGCACCACCATGCCCTGCTTATTGAGACCCTGTTTCAAAATAAAAAATAAAATACAGCTGGGGGTGTAGCTCAGAGGTAGAATGCTCCTGGTTCCAATCCCCAGTACTAAAAAGAAAGAGGGAAAACAAAAACAAACACAAAAAACAACCCAGGTGGAACCTGCTGTGAGGTACTTGGATCTTTGCGGCCACTGTCCTCAGAAGGGATTACAGCTGGCCTCAAGAGCTACTGCTGATCCCTCCTCAGGCTCCTGCTTTCTGTTTCTCCATGTGATCTCTTCTGGATTGAGCTCCCATGGCAACACCACCCATTAGGCCCTCACCAGAGGTCAAACACATGGCAGTCTGATCTTGGACTTTCAGCCTCCACTACTGAGAGCCCAGCAAACCTCTTTTTTTAATAAAGTATCCAGCATCAAGTATTTTGTTATAACAGCAGAAAACAGCCTAGTGCCCAGTAGTTAGATTGCATTTAGGAAATAAAACTTTGGCTCACAAAGAGTTTTATAAAAAAATGGTTAAAATATAAAGTTCCAGTAATAGTAAAACTATTTAAAAATTGTATAAATAATAATATAAAATAGTATAAATAATAAATAGTAAAACATTATATGTATAAGTAGTAAAACAGTAATAAATAGTTAAACTATTTGGCATTAATATTTATTGGAATTTGTTAGAAGTTAATGTATCACCCTCTGTGTTTGGGCTTCCCATTCATCATTTTATTTCATCTTTGTGTGTGTGTGTGTGTGTGTGTGTGTGTGTGTGTGTGTGTGTGTTACTGGGGATTGAATTATGAATTAAGGAGCACTGGGCATTCTACTCCTGAGCAACGTTCCCATCCCCCCTTTATAAAATTATTATTATTGTTATTTTTTGGAAACAGGATATTACTAGGTTGCTGAGTCTTGCTATGTTGCTGAGGCTGTTCCTGAACCTGCCGATCCTCCTGTTTCAGTCTCCCAAGTACAGGGATTACAGACATGCCCAGCTCCCTTATTTCATCTTGGCTTCAACTGTTATCATCACATTTCATTCATTCATTCATTCATTCATTCATTCATTCATTCATTTTTGCGGTACTGGGGATTCAACACCGGCGCATTCTACCTCCAAGCTACACCCTAGCCCTATTTTTTATTCTTTATTTGGAAACAGGGTCTCACTAAGTTGTGGAGGGCCTCACTACTTGCTGAGGCTGGCTGCCAACCTACCATCCTCCAGTCTCAGCCTCCTAAGTACTGGGATTACAGGCGTGTGCCACCATGTCCGGCTTTATCGTGTTTTACAGTTGTGGAAAAACGAAGGTTGCGGGAGGCTTGTCCGAGGTCACACAGCACAGTCAACGAGTGGGTGGCTGGATCCTGACCCCAGTCGGGTTGGCGCCCTCACTTTCGGAGAATGACTGGAGGATGGACCACATGCACCCCGCGCGCCTCCAGTCCAGGCCTCCAGTTGCCTGGGCTTTCTTTTTTGTTTGTTTGTTTTCTTTGAAAACCTGGAGCTAGTCACCTTTCAGACAAAGACTGTTTTGCAGTTCTCCACAAAGCATGAACCCTGAAACACTGGGAAATGATTTTAGGCAGTGCTTAGACCCAGCATTAAATGGCACCAAATCAGCCAGCATTACCCTCGTAATTTCCTTCCAATCGTCTCATCAACGAGAAAGTGATGACACCTCTCCAGCACTAGCTGAGTTATTGTGTTTTAAAAAACAAAGATGCTTCTGAAGGTTCAGGACTTCAGCTGGGAATTTAATAGCATCATTTTACTTTATTTTTCCGTGGTGTTGGAGATTGAACCCAGGGCCTTGGGCATGCTAAACACACGCTCTACCACTGAGCTCCACTCCCAGCCGGTAGTGCGATTTAAACATTTAAAATGTTTCTTTTACAGTTATTATCTAATAATGGCAAGGTATTTTTCATTTAGACTAGACATTAATTTCCCTTTGAAAATAAATTTATTTTTGTAAATACATTGAGTCATTTTATGGAAAAATGGTGAGTATGAGCAGTTATAGATTGCAAAATAATTGGACAAAAGATACTAATTAGGGTAATACTCAGATGAAGTTTTTTTTTTTTTTTTTTGCGGTACTGGGGATTGAACTCAGGGGCATTCTACTTCCGAGCTATACCCCCAGCCCTATTTTTTATTCTTTATTTTGAAACAGGGTCTCACTAAGTTGCAGAATGCCTCACTAGGTAGCTGAGGCTGGCCTCGAAACCGGATCCTCCAGTCTCAGCCTCCCAAATGCTGGGATTACAAGCGTGCGCCACCACGCCCGGCTTCAGATGAAGTTTTGAAAACACTGCTTTTTAATTAATTAATTAATTAATTAATTAATTAAAAAAATTTTTTTTGGTATTAGGAATTGAACCTGTCAGAAAATATGGTGTCAAAAGGAGCACCGCTTGACAGCAGGAACAGATTTTATTCTGGAATAGAACCTGGGAGGAGGCAGCTGACCGGGAGAGGGCGTCCGCGCGAGTCGGGAGCCCCTTCCTCAGAGACCAGGGGCTTTTGATGGGGCATTAAGAGGGAGGGAGGGTGAGGCAGTCGTGTATTTCTCTGATTGGTGGTTTAACAGCAGGACAGAACAGGTAAATTTGTGGGGCTGGAGCAGGGGGTGGTTAGGGGCATTTTCCCGCCTTTCTGGAAGTCCTTTGTTCTCAACCTCCTCCTCCCGCCAGGCCTCCCCTCCAGTATAAAATATTGCATATAGATTGGTAAGAAGGCAGCTGGATGTGGTGGTGCATACCTGGAATGCCTGTGCTTGGGAGGCTGAGACAGGAGGATCGTAGGTTCAAGACCAGTCTCAGCAACTTAGCAAGGCTTTCAGCAACCTATTGAGACCTCGTTTCCAAATAAAAAATAAAATAGGACTGGGGGTGTGGCTTGGAGGTAGAGCGCCCCTGGGTTCAATCCCCAGTACCTAAAAAAAAAAAAAAAATTGGTAAGAATGCTCCATGACTATGTGGGTGCAATGTTCTAGGCACTTTCTTTGTGCCGAGCCCTCAGGCTGGTCCTGGTCCTGTATCACACTCACTTTATAGCTGAGGAAACCTAGAGCAGGAGGAAACATCACTTGCCAGGAACCATTAGCAGAGCTTGGATTTTCTTTTAGAAATTTTAAAATTATAATGTGCTTTTACTGGTGCATTATTATCTCATATCATAATGTAAGTCATGTTGACAGTGACATACGTGCACATGGCACTTGGTAGCCCCCCTCCGCCCCCCCCCGCCACCTCCCCGTTTTCCTCCTTCCCAAAACAGAGTACTGAGACTGACGTTGGTATTTTCACACATGCACACACATAGTTGATGGTAGTATTTCCATTAAGGAGCCCCAGTCTTCTCCTGCCCCTCTTTTCCTTAGACCTCCTCCCTGGCTCCGCTGAGGTTTCTCCTCCTTGTCTGGAGTCCCTCTGGTATCCCGGTCACTCCCTAGCTTGCACATATTAGAGAAAACATATGGCCCTTCACTTTCTGTGACTGGCTAATCTCACTTAACATAATGTTCTCCAGGTCCTTCCATTTTCTTGCAAATAACGAAATTTTGTTCTTCTTTATTGCTGAGTAGAATCCCATTGTGTGTCTATCCCATAATTTTGTAATCCGTTCATCTGTTGATGGACACCTAGGTTGGTTCCATAATTTGGCTATTGTGAATTGTGCGGCTCTGAACATAGGTATGCATAGATTACTGTAGTTCTCTGATTTCGGCCCCTTTGTAAGGATACCTAGGAGTGCTATAGCCAGATCATCTGGTGGATCCATTCCCAATTTTCTGAGGAATTGTCACAATGATTTCCATAGTGGCTGAACTAGTTTGCAAGACCTAAAGAACACTATAAACCAAATGGACCTAATTTCAAACCAGCACCAGCTGAATACACACTCTTTTCAGCTGCCCATGGAACCTTCTCCGAAATAGACCACACCCTGGGCCACAGAGCAAGCGCTAGCAAATTCAAAAAACGTAATATAATTCCCTGCATCTTCTCAGATCACAACGGAATGAAAGTAGAAATCAACAACAGGAAGACCAAAACAAATTATATAAATACATGGAGACCGAATGATACACTCTTGAATGAGGACTAGATCAGAGAAGAAATAAAGGGAGAAATAAAAAAATTCCTGGAATTAAATGAAAATAGAGACGGGAGGTACCAAAATCTATGGGACACTTTGAAGGCAGTGCTAACAGGAAAATCTATAGTGCTGAGTGCCTACATAAGAAAAACAGAAAGTCACCAGAAAAACAACCTAATGACACACCTCAAAGACCTAGAAAAACAGGAACAGTCCAATCCCAAAACCAGCACAAGGCAGGAAACAATTAAAATCAGAGCAGAAATCGATGAAACAGAGAATGAAAAAAATACAAAGGATCAACAAAACAAAAAACTGGTTCTTTAAAAAAAAAAAAAAAAAGAGAGAGAGAATCAACCCAAATTATTAAAATGAGAAATGAAAAAGATATCACCACAGACAGTGGGGGAAATTCAGAGGATCATCAGAACCTATTTTGAAAACTTATATTCCAATAAACTGGAAAACATGGAAGAAATTGACAGATTCCTAGACACATACAACCTACCTAAATTGAATCAAGAGGATATAGAAAACCTAAACTGACCAATAGCAAGCAAAGAGATAGAAACAGCAATAAAAAGCCTTCCATCAGCCGGGTGTGGTGGCGCATGCTTGTAATACCAGTACTTGGGAGGCTGAGACCAGAGGATCCAGGTTCACGGCTAGCCTCAGCTACCTAGTGAGGCACTCCGCAACTTAGTGAGACCCTGTTTCAAAATAAAGAATAAAAAATAGGGCTGGGGGTGTAGCTCTGAGAAAAAAAAAAAAAAAGGCTGCCATCAAAGAAAAGCCCAGGTCCAGATGAATTTCCAGCTGAATTCTATGAAACCTTTACAGAATTAAACCCAATACTTCACAAATTATTCCATGAAATTGAAGGAAATGGAATTCTTCCAGAGCTTGGATCTGATATTATGTCATCTGGCTCACAGCCAATATTTTTACCTGCAATCTTCAACTACCCCTCCTGCATCCCCACTTGATTTGTGATGGTGAAACTTTGTCACCCCAATTCTGATTCTACATCTTATCACCTGACCCTAGTCAACAATACAATACAATTTAGATGACAGTTGGAAAGTTATTAATATTTAACACTTTTTTTTTTTTTGGTACTGGAGATTGAACCCAGGGGCTTTCTACCTCTGAATAATACCCACAGCCCTTTTGTTTTGTTTTGAAACGGGGTCTCACTAGGCTGCTGAGGGTTTTGCTACATTGCTGAGGCTGTCCTTGAACCTGCAATCCTCCTGTCTCAGTCTCCCAAGTACTGAGATTGCAGGTGTGTGCCACCACACCCAGCTAATTTATTGACTTTTGAAGTGGATGAATCAATGACAAGGTGAACATCACAGGACTGAGGATGTTGAACCTGCTTGCTCAGTGGAAATCATGGACTAAGAATTAAAAAAAGAGAGGCCATCACTCCTCAGCCTTTTGGCTAAGATCAAGTGTGAAAAAGAAAAGAAAAGCCAATATTTATACTTCCCATGAGGAAAATACAAAGTGTTCTCCATTCACTGAGAACACTAACCTGTCACAGATTTATCTAGTCCCGTGCAGAAAAGCACAAAAGGGACGGGGGGGGGGGGTCACCTGTCATCTGTCCTGCTCAGCGTTTCTCATCTTCTCCCCAAGTTTTCAGAGAAAAGTAGCTGGGCGTGGTGGCACATGCCTGTAACCCCAGTACTCGGGAGGCTGAGACAGGAGGATCACAGGCTTGAGGACAGCCTCAGCAATTTAGTGAGGCCCTCAAACTTACTGAGGCCCCATTTCAAAATAAAAAACAAAATAGGGCTGGGGTATAGCTTAGAGCTTAGGGGTAGAATGTCTGTAGGGTCAGTCCCTAATACCAAAAGAAAAAAACAAATCAGCCAACCAAACACCACCAAAACGTGGGATAACTTTTACATTTTAGGAGATGCTTTCAATGTTCTTGATAATGAAGTGGTAGGCTCTCCTCCAAAAAACATTTCAAAATGGATTATTTATTCATGTGTTTCTTGTATCTATTAAGATGCCTGGTGGGCATCTGAAGATAGAATGTATCTGTCAGTGGATAGACCAAAAACAAGAAATGAAACTTCAGAAAAACTAAAGTGACTCCCAACCTGATTATGGTTCGGCCCATGACATCTGCGGGCCACCAAAAGAGTTCTCTAAAGCCGGGCATGGTGGCGCACGCTTGTAATCCCAGCATTCGGGAGGCTGAGACCGGAGGATCCAGGTTCTTGGCCAGCCTCAGCTACCTAGTGAGGCCCTCTGCAACTTAGTGAGACTCGGTTTCAAAATAAAGAATAAAAAATAGGGCTGGGGGTATAGCTCGGAGGTAGAATACCCCTGAGTTCAATCCCCAGTACCGCAAAAAAAAAAAAAAAAAAAAAAAAAAAGAGTTCTCTAAAAGGAAGCTATAAGCTGGGCGTGGTGGTACACCCCTGAAATGCCAGCACGTGAGAGGCTGAGACAGGAGGATCACAGGTTCAAGGACAGCCTCAGCAACATAGCCAGACCCTGTTTTGAAATAAAAAATAAAAAGGGGGCTGGGGGTATAGCCTCTGAGTTTAATTTTCAGTACCAAAAAAAAAAAAAAAAAAAAAAATCCCAATGCCCAGGCTATACCCCAGACCGAATAAATCAGAGCATCCAGTGGGTAGGGCCCAGGCATTGATATTTATTTGTTTGTTTGTTTATTTTCCAGTACTGGGATTGAACTCAGGGGCCTTCTACCTCGGAGCTACATCCCCAGCCCTATTTTTTACTCTTTATTTTGAAACAGGGTCTCACTAAGTTGTGGAGGGCCTCACTAGGTAGCTGAGGCTGGCCAAGAACCTGGGATCCTCCTGCCTCAGCCTCCCAAGTGCTGAGATTGCAAGTGTGAGCCACAGTGCCCAGCTTAGGTATTGATATTTAGGGGAAAAAAAAAAATTCCCAGGTAATTCCCATTGCAGCCCAGGCAACAAACCACTGACTTAAGGGGGAGATTTCCTTACTTTTTCCAAACAAAGAATGGAAAGGGCTGGGGGTGTAGCTTGGAGGCGGAATGCCCCTGGGTTCCATCCTCAGTTCAGCAACAAAAAGTCATTTAACACCGTGGGGACAACGACAACCGCCTGATACCTCATTTACAAAGGAATGAAAATGAAAGTCACCATGTATATGGTCTTATTTCGTACTTTATTATCTCCCTTTCTTCTAACTGTTTTGTGCAAGTATTAGAAATCCTGCCCTTTGGGAGAGAGACCGGGCAGCCACAGCCATCGAGGGTAGGGGTCCCATGTGGGGAGGGGCTGCAGGAACTAGACAACCTCTGTCCCCAGTGGAGGGACCCGCCTGCCTCCTGATGTTGTTGGCGGGGGTGGGTGGGGTGCCACTCACATGAAGCCTGTTTTTTTCAAAACATATTGGTGGCCCGAATTTTTATGTGAAACATCCCATTTTATAAATGTTACAAACAAATTCAAATTCTTTTAAAATCTCTGTGCAGCCAGATGAAACTCATCCGCAGGCCAAATTTGGCTCTGTGGGTTACCTTCTAGCTCATCTCATTTACAAACAATTTGGGAAGCCAGGATCATTCTTTCCAAATTATTTTTTATTTCCTATTGTGGTAAAATACACTTAACATCAAATTGATCATTTTAGTCATTTTAAAGTGTACAATTCAGTGGCCTTAAGTACTTTTGGGATATTGTACAACTGTTTAGTTCTAGAACTTCATTGCTCCATATCCATTAAGCGGTCACTTCCCATTCCTCAACCCCCCAGCCTCTGGAAGCCACTCAGCTGCTTTCTGTCTCCATGGATGTCCCCATTTTGAATGTTCCACATAAGAAATTATGTGCAATGTGGCCTTATGTGACTGGCTTCTTTCACTTAACATGTTTTTAAGGTTCATCTACATTGTAGCACATATGAGAACTTCCTTTTTCTGGCTGAGTAATATTCCATTATGTGGACATACCACATTTTGTTTATCCATTCATCCACTGATGGATGCTTGGGCTACTTCCAACTTTTGGCTATTGTGAGTGGTGTTGCTATGAAAATTCATATACAAGTTTTGTTTGAACACAGAAAAGGAAGATAACAGCATATGCTTCCATAGCACCTATTAAAGCTCTATAAGTGTTCCTGAGTCGGGAACTTGGTTATTGGTCGACGAAGTTGTCTCAGTTTGCCTTTGTCTGTCCTAGTTGTAGCACTGAAGGTCCCACATCCCAGGTACTTCCTCATTCCCAGTGACCCAGGATGTTGGTCACTCTTTGGTAGCTTGCTTCAGCTAATCAGAAGATGGGATTGCAGGAGTGAGGTCTGAGTCTGTACTATTGTTCCCCGGCAGAATCCCTCTTGAAGTAAAGCCTCGTCATTGTAGTATTTCAACTGTGACTTTAAAAATAATCATAGCCGAGGCACGGTAGCACACACCTGTAATCACAGTACTTGGGAGGCTGAGACAGGAGGATTGCAGGTTCGAAGTCAGCCTCAGAAACTTATCAGAGCCCTCTGCAATTTAATGAGACCTTGTTTCAAAACAAAAAAATATAGCTGGGCATGGTGGCGCACGCTTGTAATCCCAGCATTCGGGAGGCTGAGACCGGAGGAGCCGGGTTCGAGGACAGCCTCAGCTACCTAGTGAGGCCCTCCGCAACTTAGTGAGACCCTGTTTCAAAATAAAGAATAAAAAATAGGGCTGGGGGTGTAGCTCGGAGGTAGAATGCCCCTGAGTTCAATCCCCAGGACCCAAAAAACAAAAGAAAACAAAAACAAAACAAAAAATATAATAGGGCGGGGGATGTGGCTTGGAGGTAGAATGTCCCTGGATTCAATCCCCAGTACCACAAAAATAAATAAGTAAAGAATCATGACAGGTATATCTGTGATCACCAACAATTTCAGGCTCTATGTTTTAGCACAAGCTAGTTTCTCTATCCCAGAGGATTCCTATTCTCTCTCTCTCTCTCTCTCTCTCTCTCTCTCTCTCTCTCTCTCTCTCTCTCTCCCTCTCCCTCCCTCCCTCCCTCCCTCCCTCTTTAGAAACAGGATCTTGCTAAGTTGCTGGGGCTGGCCTTGAACCTGTGATCCTCTTGTCTCAGCCTTCCAAGTAGTAGGGTTACAGCCATGCACCAAAACACCCAGGTTTATTTTTTATTTTGAAATAGGGTATTGCTAAGTTGCTGACGGTCTCCTAAATTTCTGAGGCTATCCTCAAACCCAAGATCTTCCTGTCTCAGCCTCCCCAGTACTGGGATTACAGGTGTGGGCCACAACACCTGGCTGATTCCTATTCCTTTTTAATCTTAGCTTTGCAATCATCTCATCAGAGCTTCCTGGAACACCTCTCTCTTTCTTCCCTGGAGTTAAAGGGCTCCTGCCCACTGCTCCTAGAGTGTACTTTAATTACAGGACAGGAGCCGGGCGTGGTAGTGCATGCTTGAAATCCCAGTACTTGGGAGGCTGAGCCAGGAGGAATTGCGGCTTTACGGCCAGTATCAGCAATTTAGGCCCTCAGCAACTCAGTGAGACACTGCTTCAAAATAAAATGAAATAGGGCTGGCGGTGTAGCTCAGAGGTAGAATGCCCCTGGGCCCAATTCCCAGTAACACACACACACACACACACACACACACACACACACACACACACACCTACAGGACTTGTTTACATGGGTCTCCCTGTTAGACCAGGACTCCTTCAAGGGTAGTATATTATTGCGGCTTTTCCTCCTCCTCCTCCTCCTCCTCCTCCTCCTCCTCCTTCTCCTCCTCCTCCTTCTTCTTCTTTGCAGTACTGGGGATTGAACCCAGGGGCATTCTACCTCCGAGCTACATCCCCAGCCCTATTTTTTATTCTTTATTTTGAAACAGGGTCTCACTAAGTTGCAGAGGGTCTCACTAAGTAGCTGAGGCTGGCCACAAACCCATAATCCTCCTGTCTCAGCCACCAAGTACTGGGATTACAACCGTGCGTCACCACGCTCAGCCCCTCTTCTTTGGATAATAGCACAACAGCACCCTGTTTTCTGTCCAGGGCCCAGCCTCCCCCCCCCAGCTCCTGCCACCTGAGTTGGGTGTTGTGGATACCTCTCTCCAGACCTTGGGTGACCCCACAAACCAGGCCTGGGCTGATGGCACTGGCTCAGGAGGGTGTCGGTGGCCTAAAGCAGGTCAGCACACAATTAATCCTGCAACTTATGCTACAACCAATGGGAAAGAGATTATTCCTGATAGGGTTGCTAAGATCTCTGTCATCTTTGCTGTGTCCTGGGGAAAAGCTCTTTACAAATGAAACCAGCGCAGAAGACCCAGAGCCGAGAGATCGAGAGATCACAGAGGAAGCGAAGGTGCCCGGCCAGAGTCGGAGTCTTCTCTTCAACTTCTCCATTGTGTGAATCATTTTTGTGTCTAAACCGGTTTGTGTTGGGTTTTATCTTTTATTACCAAAAGTATACTGATGAACACCCTCTAGGTTATTAATATTTATATCCCACGCATATAGATAATGGCTGGCACCCTGTAGGCACTCAAGAAACAGACGAGTCAATACATATTTTCCCAAGTGTGCTATTACCACGGTTTGTCAAAAAACGAATGAAAATAAGCTGGGTGTGGTGGCACATGCCTGTAATTCCAGCACTTGGGAGGCTTCAAGGTTGGCCTCAGCAACACAGTGAGATCCTCAGCAATCTAGTGAGACCCTATTTCAAAACAAAAAATAGGCTGAGGGTATAGCTTGGAGGTAGAGTGTTCCTGGGTTCAAACCCCAGTATCACAAGAAAGAGAAAGAAAGAATGAAATAATATGATGCCGCCGGGCGCGGTGGCGCACGCTTGTAATCCCAGCATTCGGGAGGCTGAGACAGGAGGATCCGGGTTCGCGGCCAGCCTCAGCTACCTAGTGAGGCACTCCGCAACTTAGTGAGACTCGGTTTCAAAATAAAGAATAAAAAAATAGGGCTGGGGGTGTAGCTCGGAGGTAGAATGCCCCTGAGTTCAATCCCCAGTACCGAAAAAAAAAAAAAAAAAAAAAAGAAATAATATGATGCCAAGAAATGAGACCCTCAGCTGTCGTTGGTGGGAATGTAAAATGGAGTAGCCACTGTGAAAAACAGTTTGGTGGTGCCTCAAAAAGTTAGAGTTTCCCTAACTACAGACCCAGTTCTGCTCCTGGGTCTGTACCCCAAAGAACTAAAGACAGGTGTTCAAACACAGCCTTGCTCATGAAGTTTCCTGTCAGCACTCTCCATAGAAGCCCAAAGCTGGAACCGACCCAACGACCCATCAGGGAAGAGATAAGTCAAAGGTGGAATAGCCACGCAACCGAGGATTTCTCAGCGCTAAGAGGGACTGGCGTCCTGAGACTTGCTACAGCGTGGACAAATCCTGGAAGCATTTTGCTAAGTGAAAGAAGCAAGTCACGCAGCAGCACGGGGCGTATGATTGCACGGACACGAAATGCTCAGAGCGGGGAGAGCATAGGGTCGGAGAGCCGACTCCAGGCTGCCAGAGGCTGGGAGAAGAGGAGCAGGGAGGACTGGCGGATCGCCGGGTGTGGGGTTTTTCCTTCTGGAGTGATGAAAATGTTCAGAATTAGACTAGCAATGACAGTTGTCCAGCATCGTGAATGCCCTAAATGTCATGGTTGGTAAATTTCATGTTATGTATGCATATATATTTATATATATGTGTGTATATATATTTACATATATGTAACATATATTACATATATGTGTGTGTTACTGGGGATTGAATCCAGGGCATTCTGCCTCTGACCTACACCCCTAGCCCTATTTTAGTTTTGAAACAGGGTCTCACTAAGTTGCAGAGGGCCTAAGTTGCTGAGGCTGGCCATGAACCTGTGACCCTCCTGTGTCAGCCTCCCAAGTACTAGGATTACAAGTGTGTGCCACCGTGCCCAGCTTATGTTATGTATATAAAACCAAATGAAACAATAAAACCAAGTGAAACAAAAGAATTAGGCATCTTATCAGGGTTGTGGGGGATAGATGCCCTCCAGGCTATTTCTTGCATAAGTGCCCAGGTTAGAAGGCAAGTCAGAAATATATCCAGAATGTGCTCTGCTGCCACGCTGAGACCCCAGTACCTTCCAGACAGAGGCTATTAATTTATTTGTTCTTGTGCTGCTGGGGATTGAACCCAGGGGCATTTTACCTCCGAGCTACATGCCCAGCCCTATTTTATTTCTTACTTGGAAACTGGGTCTTGCTAAGTTGCCGAGACCCTCGTTAAGTTGGGGAGGCTGGCTTCAAACCTGCCATCCTTCTATCTCAGCTTCCCAAGTGCTGGGATCACAGGTGTGTGTTCATGCCCAGCCAAACAGAGGCTTTTTAGATGATTTATACGACGACGCCATTTAGGCTAATGCTGACCTGGAACTTTATAGACAAGATGGCAAAAGAAGTGAGTTTTGTGGATGATATTACTTTACCGCAGTTTTCCAAGATCCCTTTGCATCTTTAAGTACTTAGAGAGTGCCACAATATGCATCCTCTTCTATCCTGAGGGTGCTGTCTCCGAAAATTCACAGTGCATCATTGAGTGGTTAATTTGTAAAGCCAGCATAAATCACCGGGCTAAATTGTCCATTACCGGGAGCTCAAATTATCTCATCATCAAGAGACTGATCTTGTCTCACTCACATTGGAAATTAAGAGACAAAGGGGCAAAAGGCCTAAAAGGAGAACTCCAGAAAAAAAAAAATCATCCATTTTCTGATGTCAGAAAAGCCTTCCAAGGTTAAAGAGAAGAACATTCTGTTTGCCCTTACCAAGTCATTTATAGTTTGAGGATCAGTGAATTAGAACAGAATAATAATTCGTTTACGGCTATGGAAGATTTGGTTGTATCTGGGGGACTGGCATTCTGAGATTTTTTTTCCACTGAAAAATTAGTAAAAAAAAAAAAAAAAAAAAAAAAGAAACTTCCATAAAAAGTAATAAGAGCCCTTTAAGGAGAGGGTAATGTTAGTTTTATGAAGCTCCAGGCAGACAGCCCTTCTACCATTTCCCAATTTGTACCCCTAGTCACAATGCAACTTTTAAAATCCTGGGGCCAGCTCATGGCTGACATAACAGGGCATGGAATGAGACTTTTCTGGTTGTTCCAGAACTTGAGCTAAACTTTAAGGTTGAGGGCAGTGGGTAATGATACTTCCTCCTTCTGTTAAGAGGTGGCCAGACTGGTCCTTTGACCATCTATGACCATCAACCTCCAGCCCGGGGGAGATAAGGTCAAGATTTTATCCAGAGGAGGCTTCTTTGCCAGCCCTGTCCAGTTTCCCATGGGCCAGGTGACAACCTCAGAGCACGCTTGGACCTTTGCCATCATGAAAAGACTCAACCAGCAAGGGGACGTCAGAAGAAGGGGGTACTTCCTGGGGGATGGATGGAGACAGGGCGTGTAAAAGGTCATCAGTGTATGCACTGAGTCCCCACAAGGTCCCCTCAGGGGCCTCCAAAGTTTTCCCAGTGCACCCCATGAGCCAGCAGGTGGAGGCTTGGCAGAACCCAGTGGGGCACTGGATACCCTCTTCCTGTTGCTGCTCAGTCAAGGGGCCCTTTTCCATTCAGCCTTTTTTAAAATTTTTTTGCGGTACTGGGGATTGAACCCAGGGATGTTCTACCTCTGAGCTACAACCCCAGTCCTATTTTTTTGTTCTTTCTTTCTTTTTTATTTTTTGGCAGTACTGGGGATTGAACCCAGGGGTATTCTACCTCCAAGCTACACCCCCGGCCCTGTTTTTTATTCTTTATTTTGAAACAGGGTCTCACTAAGTTGCAGAGGGCCTCACTAAGCAGCTGAGTCTGGCCACGAACCCTGATCCTCCGGTCTCAGCCTCCCAAGTACTGGGATTACAAGCGTGCGCCATCATGCCCAGCCTTCTGAGGCTCCCTCAACTCCTGCCAGGTGAGCTGGACAGAGGAGAGAAAGGACACTCCCATGCTCGAATTCACTGCAGATTCCTGAGGCATCGTGGGTCTGAACAGAAGGGATCGGGGAGAGGTTTTAAACTGCATTTGAGAATAAAGTTTGTTCATGGTACTGGGGATGGAAATCAGGGCTTGATGCTTGCTAGACAAATACTATACCACTGAGCTATCCATTAGCCTTTCCTTTTTTGGTACTTGGGGATTGAACCCAAAGCCATTATACCTTCAAACTACACCCCCAGCCCTATTTTATTTTTGAAACAGGGTCTCATTAAGTTACTGAGGGCCTCATTAAGTTGCTGAGGCTGGCCACAAACCCATGATCTTCCTGTCTCAGCCTCTCAAGTACTGGGATTACAAGCATGCACCACCATGCCCTGCTATACCTCGGCTTCTTTAAAATAATTTTGAAATAGGGCCTCACAAAATTGCCTAGGCTGGGCTTGAGCTTGAGATCCTCCTACCTTAGCCTCCTGAGTAGCTGGAATTGTAGATGTGCACCTCCATGCCTAGCTAGAATGAAATTTTGATCATTCTGTGCTGGACAATGAGACAGTTCTTATAGTTGAAACTCACAGAGAAGGTACAGGATCTGCAGAGATATGGCCCAGGGACTAAGAAATAAGCTTGGACTGCGGATCTGGGTCTTGACAAGCAGAAGCAGGAGGGAAATGAGCCCAGTTCTTAATTCTCACCTGTTATGGTTTGGATCTGAAATGTCCCCCCTCCCCCAGAAGTCATGTGTCCAAGCCGGTCTCCAATGCAGCAAGGGTCAGAGGTGGAGCATGTCTGAAGGGATGGGCCACTGGGGGTGTACCCTTGAGGAATATGTCCCCCTCATTTCTCTCTCTCTCTCTCCCTCTCCTTCTCAGCTGCCATGTGCTGAGCCACTTTCTTCTGCCACGCCCTGACGCCATGATGCTTCTGCCTTGGAGCTGGCCAGTCATGGACAGAACCCCGAGACCATGAGCCAAATAAACCTTTCCCCCTCTAAGTTGCTCTTGTCAAGTATCTTGGTCAAAGCAATGCAAAAGCTAACACAATACCCCTCCCCTCCCCGCCCCGGCTCAGTTCATTCAGCAGTTGACTAACAATCATTTATTTTCACTGTCAATAAAACCACTCTGTGTTATTGAGACGTAGTTGATGTGATGAAATACATTAGCTCCAACAAGATTCTTGGCAGTTACCTCCAGTTCTCCAGGCATGGAACGTGAGGTGCTCACCAGTTTGCTGTGCAAAACACTACAGCAGGGGCAGTTAGGACTCAAATGCCGACAGGGGCCGGTTAGGAAACACAGAATGAAGAGGGCTGGGTGGGGCATCGTGCCCTGGAGAGCCCGTGCCCCACATGAAAGGGACGGCTGCCGCTCTACTGCCACATCTGTCCAATGTGGCCAGCTCTTCCCGTGTATTCTCCCAGAAAGCCCAAAGATCTGCAGTTTTGGGGGTAGTATTTCCTGATTTTGGAATTACTGGCAAGAGTATTGGTTCTTCATTGCAAAGGACACAATCTATTCCAGGCAGTGTAAGCAGAAATACTTTAACAGTGTGGTGAATGGTATTCTGTCTTACCCCCAAGTCACGTGTTAAAGCCCTACGCCCCCAATGCAACTGTCTCTGCCCACAGGGTTTTTAGGGAGTAATTAAGATTATATGAAATCATAATGACATGGCCCCAGCCCAACTGGGACTGGTGACCTTAAAGAAGAGGGACATCTTTACCTTTCTTCTCCACGTGAGGACACGGTGCTCTCTGGGGGAGAGCCCTCACCCCCTCCACTGGCACCCTGATCCTGACTTCCAGACTCAAGATCTGTGAGAAAATTAATTTCTGTTGTCTAACCACCCAGTATTTTGTTTTGACGGCCTGCACAGATTAATGCACACAGCAAGGAAGCCTATAGAATCTCCCGGAGGACAAGCCTTGGGCTGTGTGGCCAGGAATTGCGCCCAGACCCAGTCAGGGCCTCCCGTGTCAACAGTGGGCCACAGCATGGGCACCGGGCTTACGCACAGCATGGACGCCGGGCTTACGCAGGGGCTACACCTGGAGGGAGGTGTGTTCCCTGCCGTGTTCACCACCTGAATGGTTCCTCCCCGTCATTTTTCAATTCCTGTTAGAAATGTGTCTAACGGCAGAGTCCAGATCATATGGTATCTACTTACAAGGAAGGTTCTGGAAAAGTGCTTTGGTTTCTCTCATAGAGAAGTGAGACTCATAATGTGGAATGTTTTTAAACATAGGAAGGGTATGTATTTGTGTAACGCTTACAGCCTTGCCAATTGATGACCTCTGATGTGTGATTATTTTTCTTTGTTTAAACTTTTACTTCCTCTGAGAACTAGAAAAGCCAGGTGAAATTGTCGTCGTCATCACCACCACCACCACCACCACCACCACCATCACAATCTGCTAAACTCATTCAGAGAGCTGTGGACGTCACCAGGAGAGGGGCCAAGGTCCTGGAGACGGGCACTGTGATGAGTGAGGGCGTTCTGCAGCCACGTCTCCTCCTGGGGTTCTTTAACCACCTTGGATGTGGGGAAAGAGATGGAGAATCTAAACATTTCCCATGGAAGAGGGCCGCTGCTGGCTGACAGAGGAACCAGCAGAACTGCTGGCAGTCTCCAAGGGCTGGAGAGATGAAACTGGGGACTTGGGAGGTCAAGCCCTCAGGGAGAAGGGACAGAAAGTGGGCCTGATAGATGGCAGTTTTCCCCTCGAGATATTTGGCAGTGTCTGACACAGTGCAGGGAAAGAGGCTAAGAAGCCATGCAGAAAGTCCTTGAAAAACAGAGTTTTCCAGAGTCTTGCCATGCTCTGGAGACAAGGGATAGTGCTCAGGGCCGGGGAGAGGGAACCTGGTGGACACTGAAGGGTCTCAGTTGGAATCCCTGAGAGCCAAACACACAGAGGTGGGAGCCAAAGTTAGATGGTGTCTTCTCAAACTGAAACCCAGCCTCCACCCAGTGCAGCCCCCGGACTGATCAGTCCCCATGCTACCTGTTTTGCAGAGAGGGGCTGAGCCCTCCCCAAGGCTAGATCATTTGGATACTCTTAGCTTTTTTTTTAAAGTATACAATGTCTAGCATTCAATTAAAATTACAAGGCCTGTGAAGAGATAGGATCAAATCACTGAAAACAAAGAGGAAGATAGTCAACAGAAAGAAATCCAAAGGTGAACAAGGTATGGGAGTTAGACAAAGGCCTTAAAATAAACACAATCTGTCCAAGAAATAAGAATATGGAGAAAACAGACAAAAAGATAAATTTTATCAGCTCATTGGAATTCATAAACTTCATTGTCCAAAAGACTGAAAACCTGGAAACTTCCTCATTGACAGATTTTGAGCTTTTTCTTTATTTTTTCCAGTGCTAGGGCTTAAACCCAGGGGCTTTCTACCTCTGAGCTACAGCCCCATTCCTATTTATTTTTTATTTTGAAACAGGATCTCACTGAGGGTCTTGCTAAGTTGCTGAGGCTGTGCTCAAACCTGTGAGCTTCCTGTCTCAGTCTCCAAAGTACTAAGATTACAGGAGTGTACCACCATGCCTGGCTCTTGGCAGATTTTGTGAGGTTTTTTTTTTTTTTTTTTTTTTTTCAGTGTTGGGATTGAACCCAGGGTCTCCTGAATGCTAGGGAAGTGCTCTTCTTCTGAGTACATCCCCAGCCCAACAAAGAGATTTTGAAAATGCTGATTCCTCCTCCTCCTCCTCCTCCTCTTCTTCATGTGTATATGTTACCCGGGATTCTGCCTCTGAGCTGCACACCCAGTCCTATTTATTTTTATTTTGAAACAGGGTCTGGCTATGTTGATGAGAGTCTCACTATTTGCTGAGGCTGTCCTTGAACCTGTGATCCTCTTGTCTTAGCTTCCCAATTACTGGGATTACAGGTGTGTATCACCACACCTGGCAGCTCTCTATGAACTATAAAATCCCATGACTTACAGTCTTAAATAAATAAATAAAATTGTCATCCAACTTGGCTGTCATTGGTGGTTGTTCTGCTTCTCAAATGGCTTCCTTTAGGGGTGACACACCTCATGTTCTGAATCTCAGAGTGCCCCGAAAGTCTACTTCCTCAGCATGGGGCTCTGTTCACCTGGAGAAAAAGGTGCCTTTTGCAAAAAAAAACAAAAACCAAAAAACAAAAATATATATATATATATTTTTAAAAAATATATATATATGTATTTAAGAGATGGACTCTTACCCAGACTGGCCTCGAATTCCTGGGTTCAAATGATCCTCCTGCCTCTGCTTCCCAAGTAGCTGGGACTACAGGTGCACACTAATAACACTGAAAGCTAATTATTGTAACTACATCCTTTGGGCAAGGAGTGTTGAGAATACAATCAGATAAGGTGACCAGAGGGGTGAGGACTCTGAGATGAATTTGCTTTGACACTGAGTGACAAAGATCCCTCTGGGAGAAGGTTAGGTTGAAGTGTGGTCTGGGGAGAGCGGACATGACTAACCTAAGTGGCTGGCCACCTTTTCTCCAGGAGCCAGATAGTAAATATTTTAGGTGTCAGGAGTCATAGTTTCTTTTGCAAAAAACGACTCAGCTGTATTGTAGGGCAAAAGAAACCTTGGACAATACGCAAATGTATTCCAATAATCCTTTATGCGCACTGAAATACGGATTTCATATAATACTACCACATCACAAGATATTCTTTTGATTTTTTTCCAACTATTTTAAAAGGTGGAAAACATTCTTAATTCTGGTTCCAGGGTTTGCTGATATAAGGCCGATTAAATAGACTGGGGTCAGGCCAATCAGGCCCTGTAGAACAAGGTTATAATCAGAATGAGGCAAAGTCTCTTTCTTTCTGCAAATGGACAGCCAGCAGCGCAGGCCAGGGCACCAAGTCAGGCAAGCAGCTTCCTCCGGGCTCGGGGAAGATCATCAGGTTTGCTTAATTTTTTTCCCCCCAGGAAAAAGAAATAAAAAGATAGGCGCGCACACACCCAACACCCAGCGGGCAAGCCAGAGAGGACGTGCCCAGGTCCACGCCGAAACCTCTCCCGCACGCACTAGGGGTTTTAAAGTTGGGCGCACACCTGCTCCCAGCGCGAGCGCACCTGCAGAGGCGCGCTCCGGCCTCGTCTCGCGAGAGCGGCGCGCAGTAGGGGCCCCCACCCCACCCCGCCCCACCCCCACGCCGCCGAGCCCGCTCCCGCCCCCGCGCCCCGGCCCCCGCCCTCCACGGCCCCCCGTCGCGGGCCGGCACCCCGGGCTGTCGCCCCCGGCCAGGTGCGCGCGCCCGCGCTCCCCCCCCCCGCTCCGCGCCCCCGCGGTCCCCGGCTGCGCGCACGGCACCGCTCCGCCAACGCGCCCCCCGCGGGTCCCCCGGCCCCCTCCCTCGCCCGCGCCCCCCCCCGCCCGTGATTGACAGGCAAGATGTCGGTGCGGAGCGGGGCCCGAGCGGCGGCGGCAGCGCGGGGAGGAGCCCGCAGCCCGCCGCAGTGGCCGCCGCAGCCGCGGGAGCCGGGCACACGGCGCCCGGAGAACGCGCTGAGCGCGCCCGGCGGCGACCATGCCGCGTCACTGCGGCGGGGAGGGGGCAGACGCGCTTCTTTTTGACATAAAAGCCACCAGCCCAAAATATATAATTTTGTCCTTCACGGAGCCGGTGTGTAAAGAGTGAGCGCTATTTTCCTCCTCCTCCTCCTCCTCCTCCTCCTCTCTCTCCTCTCTCTCCTCTCCCTCCGCCTCTTTCTCCTTCTCCTCCTCTTTTTCCTCCTCCTCCTCCCTAAGTGTACGGACAGCATCACATCACCTGGTTTGCTTCTGAGAAACGGCATCTCTCCTTCTCAGGGACCAGAGACTCAGAGAAAGAGGAGACATTCTAATGGAGACTGCCTGATACCCCAAAATAAAATAATAAATTTTGCCTCCTGTCCCCTCCTCTCCCCACCCCCTCAGCCCTGTGTGAGATGTTGGGTTTCTTCTTCACGAGACATTGCCGAGAAGTCGCAGTGGTTGGAGAGGTGTAGGGGGTAGACTCCCTCTACCTCTGCTCCCTCCCCCCCCTTTTTTCTCTCTGGGAGGAGGAGGAGGAGGAGGAGGAGGAGGAGGAG
>PVLC010012049.1:7418-21088 GCA_004027655.1 Graphiurus murinus | reverse complement strand
TGTGCTACCTCCAACGACCTCACACAAAAAGAAATCCGGACCCTGGAGGTAGGTGTTGCTCACGGGGAGCAGAAGCCGTCCTTGCTTTGCTCCCCTCCTTCCCGCCTTCCCCTTCCCCTCCGGTGCTGTTTGTTGGGGGCTGGGGGGGGGGGATGGGTAAGCCAGGTGGGCAAGATTGGTGTTCTGTGATTTATCTTCTTGCAAAGCCTGCGCTGCCTACCCCTTTCCTGTGCGGCTGCTGTTGGTGCTTGGCTGGGTGGTGGTAGTAGCAGTAGTAATTGTTCTTCGTTATTTATTATTACGGTCGGAGGAGGGAGTTCTGTCTTTTTTTTTCTGCTTGTGGATTTGTTTATATGCTACGGGGGCTTGTGTGCTGGGTAACATGTTCAGGAGCTGCAGAGAACTCACGTGACCTTGCGCATTCTGCAGGTGGTCAAAAGGTGGTTTTTTTGCTGGCAGGATGGGGCTGCCTATACACGTAGACTTCTTTGAGCCTCCTTCGCAGCCTCCTTTTTCCTCCGTGGATTTTTTTTTTTTTCTTCGCAGTGATATACATCTTGGGAAGCAAGATGCATGAAAAGATAAATCTCCACTGAGCTAAATCCATTTCCAATACAATCATTTTGATGCAATGAGCTGTTGCAGACCTAAAATGTGTGAAAAGGAAAAAAAAAAAAATCCTGCCTGGACCAGCACGCACAGGTGGCGTGGGAAAATACTCTGGGATCTCAGTGGGGCTGCTTGAAAAGGGGTCCAGGAGGCGGAGTTAGCTGAGGCATGTTGTAACATTCTTTCCAAGCGAACTTGAGGGGGAGTTGGAAGCAGTTCTTTTTGAGAGAGGGGATGGATACAAAGTTGCAAAGAAGTCCCGGCAGGAAATCTTTGCTCTGAAGGCCATTTGGTGAGAGGCTGGTTTCAGGAGCCTTGGAAATGCCTGGTTTCCATGAAATCGTGGGGGCATCCTCATTGTCCGGAAGGTCTGAGGATTTAGCTCACTTCTTTCTTTCAAAATGGCCCAGCTGTCTACATGGCTTGATTAAATTTGGGGACTCCCATTAGCTGGCGTTTGTGGAAGGTGGGGACAGGGGGGTCCTCTAATTCACTTTCAGGTCTTTTCCTTTTTCTTCCATGTTTTACAATTTGGCTGGCTGTCAACACGCGGGAGGTCATCCTTTTGAAAGTGTGTGTGTGTGTGTGTGTGTGTGTGTGTGTGTGTGCGTGTATTTTAATATGATGTTGGCTACCCTGGGATACATGTCTGTGTGCACCTGTCATCTGGGAACATGATCCTCAGAAACGAAATAAGATAAACGTCAAGGGATATTGGGGGAGTGGGAGGTGTGTTGGGAGACGCAGGTATTGCCTTTCGCAGAGCTCTCCAGAGAGGGAAGGCTTGGTTAACACTTGGCTGTTGGAAGAAAAAAGCGTGGGATGCTTTGGCCAGGCCTCCGTCGTGTCTGAAGAGTGCCCGAGAGCAGATCCTGTTCAGAACCACGCAGTGAATAAGAAAGAAATGACCCCAGAGGCACCCAGGGCTCCTCTGTGCCCTGCAGCCAGGGATCCCCAATGCTAGTTGGTGTGGCACTGTTTAAGTTTCTACAGTTTTCTTTTCCTCTTTTCAAACATGCTGCCTCCTCTCATAACCCCAAACAGTGGCGGTTATTACAGTGGGCACTGGCTTACCTTTCTTCCATTCTTTCTAAAAATAATAATTCATTGTTATTATTATTACTATTACTATTATTATTATCATTATTATTATTTGTAGTACTAGGGATTGAACTCAAGGGCATTCTACTTCCAAGCTACACCCCCAGCCCTTTTTATTTTTTATTTTGAAGCAGAGTCTCACTAAGTTGTGGAGGGCCTCTCTAAGTTGCTGAGGCTGGCCTTGAACCTGCAATCCTCCTGTCTCAGCCTCCCAATTACTGGGATTACAGTGGTGCACCACCACGCCGGGCTGCATTGCTTTCTTTCTACAGAGTGATTTTCCTTTTAAATTGTGGGAAGGAGGCACTGGTATGGCGGTGGTGGGATTTATAGTAATAGGGGATGTATCTGATTGTAGTTTCCTGGTCCTGGGATGCCACAGAGCATGCTAGCCACTTTGTTCGTAGTGCTTAGCAACTGGTCTGGAGCAATTATTCCCGTTTAAACTTCTCAGCTCTCTAGGCCAGGGATGAGCCACAAAGGAGTGTTGGGAGACTTGGGATTGAGTCCTACCAAACTCATGTTTGGATCCACAGAGTTTTCTACCCCAGCAGTTGTCCAATTTTATATATCAAAGTCACATAAGAAGCTGGGTATGGTGGCACACATTTGTAATCCGAGTACTTGGGAGGTTGGGATGGGAGGATTGCAGGTTTGAGGCTGGTCTCAGCAATTTAGCAATACCCTTAGCAATTTAGTGAGACCCTGTTTCAAAATTAAAAAAAAAAAATAGGGCTAGGAATGTAAGTTGGGGGTGGAATACTTGTGGATTCAATCAATCAAACAAACAAACAAAAATACAAAACAAAACTTGTTAAATGCAGATTTGTAGCATATGACTCTAGGAATTCTAATTAAGTTGGAATGGAGAAAGGGCCCAAAAATCTGCATTTAATAGAGAATTCCTAGCCAGGCGTGATGATGGCACATGCTTATAATCCCAGTACTTGGGGGGCTGAGACAGGAGGATCCGGGTTCACAGCCAGCCTCAGCTACTTAGTGAGGCCCTCTGCAACTTAGTGAGACCCTGTTTCAAAATAATGAATAAAAAATAGGGCTAGGACTGTAGCTCGGAGGTAGAATGCCCCAGGTTCAATCCCCAGTACCGAAAACAAAACAAAACAAAACAAAAAAACCCCCCAAAAAAACAAAACCCAAAAAACCTTGTGTTTCTTATTCAGGTCTTCCTACAGACTTTGTAAGAAATACTAATCCATGCGTGGCATGGTGGCACATGCTCATAATCCCAGTACTTGGGAGGCTGAGACAGGAGTATGCAGGTTTGCAGCCAGCCTCAGCTACTTCTTGAGGCCCTCTGCAACCTGAGTGACCCTGTTTCAAAACAAACAATAAAAAATAGGGGTGGGACTGTAGCTCGAAGGTAGAATACCCCTGGGTTCAATCCCCAGGACCAAAAAATAAAAAATAAAAAAAAGAAATATTAATCCAACTGGGTGTGGTGGTACATGCCTATAATCTCAGTACTTGGGAGGCTAAGACAGGAAGATCACAGGTTTGAGGACAGCCTCAGCAACTGAGTGAGGCCCTATTTCAAAATCAAAATTGGGCTGGGAATGTAGCTCAGAGGTAGAATGCCTCTGGGTTCAATCCCCAGTAACACACACACACACACACACAAAAAAAAAAAAAAAAAAAAAAAAAAAAAGGAAAGAGAAAGAGGAAACATTAATCTATTAGGAGATAGATGTCATTCTTCCTCTGTTTCATTGGGAAAAACTCCCTGCTTGCAAAACACTGAAGTTAGTGGTAAATTGAAAAGATTATCCCTGAAAATCTCAATAGTAAGCAATGTCTAGTAACATGTAAATACTCTTGCAGAAACAAAAATATACAGCACGGACTTTGCCCTTAAAAAGTGTACTGCCTGGATCAGGAGGCAAGGCTAAAACTGTCTGTGGCATAATGATAAAGTCTACTAGTAGATGATACATAGCATGAGGAACCCTAGGAAGGTGTTCAGCTCAGGAAATGAAAACCTCACCAATAATGGGGGAGTGAGTCATTTTTTCCCCTCACATATCAGGTATGGAGCGATGGGGCCGCTGGAGTTGCCTCAGTGGGTCACTATTATCAGAGTTGATGTCTTTAGGCATTCTTGTGGCTTTTCACATACAGTTAGTTGCACGGTGGCTCCTATAGCTTCACATCTGGGTTCATGACAGGAAAGAGGAAGACCTGGTAAGTGTGGAGAGATGAAAAGGTCAGATTTTTTATTTCAAGAAACAAAGATTTCCCCAGGACTCTTCCACCTCCCTTCCCCACTGATCATGTTTAATCATGTCTTCTTGTCCAGCACAGGGTCAGATGGTGAGTTCTAGCTGCAAGGGAGTCGGGAAGTAGGGAAGTGGGAGCCCATGGTGATCCATTGCTGGGATGACCTGTGGCTGTTCTATATAAAGTCAGGTTCTGCTAGCGTGGAGGAAGGCATGGATGGATACCACGTGGACAGCCAACAATGCTGGCCACAGTATGTTATTATAGAAAAGAAGGCTCATGAGCTTTGAAGGAATTAGACTCATACAGTTCTGAATTCGAGTTTTTCTGTTGTGTGTGTTGGGAGGATATTGGGGATTGAACGTAGGAATGTTCTACCTTTAAACTTCACCCCCAGCCTTTTTGAAACAGGGTCTCACTAAGTTGCTGGGAACCTTGCTGGATTTCCAAGGCTGGCTTCGAACCTGTAATTCTTCTGTCTCATTCTCCCAAGTCCTGGGATTGCAGGCATGCATCACTATACCTGGCTAGTTTTTCTACTTTTTAAAATCTCGGGCTACTAGTTTCAATATCTTGACCCACAGTTTAGTTTTTTGGGCAAAATGGCAATCATGGAATGAAATCACCTACCCAGTGGTGTAGTGGCAAGGATCAAAAGAGATGATATTGCCAGGTACTTCCTAGCGGTAACTTGAACACAGTGCCTCAGGTGCTAAATAAACAACAGTTGTGAGGATGACATGGTGTGGAACAGAACGGGGACAGCTCAGAGCAGAGGAAGGGAAGAAGGAGTTTGAGTGGCATTTCCATAGTAGAGGTTCTATAGGATCCCAATTCCATGGAATGTTAGCATTTAACACATTCTTTTTTATTTTTTGGTACTGGGGATTGAACTCAGAGGCAATCTATTTCCAACCTACACCCTTAGTCCTTTTTGGTTTTATTTTATTTTCACATTTTGAAACAGGGCCTTGTTAAGTTGCTGAGGCTGGCCTTGAACCTGCGATACTCCTATCTCAGCCTCCCAAGTCCTGGGACTACTGGCACGTGCTATCACGTCCCGCAGCTAACACACTCTTTAACACACGCTAAATTCCAGGCACTCTCCTGGATGTTCTGTGGCCAAGACAAATCCCAGTGAGCTTGGGAAAGATTGACATCTCCACCGCTGGACCTCGCGGAGCCTTTGATATGCCATAGATGTGCATTGCGCCTCACGAGGGATACAGCCAGCAGCGTTTTCCTTTTCTAAGGATTTCCCTTCGGAGTTTTGTTCCATAGAATACACCTGGGGAGACATTTGGCAAAGCAGTATGAAAGACTTGTTGGTTGGGGAGATGGGGATTTGGAGCAGAATGAAGGCTGGGGTGCTTTAGATTGCAGCCAAGGGAGCAGCTTGCCAGATAAGAACAGTAAGCCAGGGGAAAGTATTATCTTGTCTTCGTGGTACCGCATAGAGGCCAGTTCGCTCAGAATGGAGGGTACCTGATAGCATGTCATAGGAAATGATTTTGGGTCACTAACTCTCGGGGTCTGACTAAGGACAGGAAGGTCAGACCAATCAAACTTTACCCCTCCGAAAGGAGGTAGAAGCCTTCAAAGGTTTTAGAGTGAATACCATAAAAACAAGTCTGATGACAATCTGCACTAGGGGCTGGCAAATGTTTTTCTGTAAAGAATCGAATAAAAAAATACTTTAGGTTTTGTGGACCCCATGGCTTGCATCACAATTCTTAGATTCTGCTGTTGTAGCATGCGGCCTGCAATGTGTGGAACTGGTGTGGGAGACCGTTTTCCAGTAAAACTTTTATTTATGGACCCTGAATTTTGAATTTGATATCATTTTCATGTGCCATAAAATCATATTTTTCTTTTGGTGTGTGTTTATGTATGTATGTATGTATGTATGTATGTATGTATATATGTATGTATTATTTATTTTTGGTATCAGAGATTAAACCCAGAGGCATTCTACCTCTGAGCTACCCCCCTAATCTTTTATATTTTTTATTTTGAAATAGGGTCTCCTTAAGTTGCCAAGGGTCTTACTAAGTTGCGGAGGCTAGCCTTGAACCTCAGATCCTCCTATTTCAGCTGCCTAAGTACTGGGATTCCAGGCACGTGCCACCATGCCTGGCTGTCTTTTTATTTGTATTTATTTTTTGACATTTAATGAAGTAAAAACGGTTCTTCGTCTCTGGGCCTTCACGGACAGCTGGTGGGTCAGGGTGGCCCATGGGCCGTCGCTTGCTGATCCCGGGTCTGTAGTTTGAGTGGACTGGGGAAGCACCTGGAGGACAGAGGCCTCGGACAGGCACAGGTGACACGAGCACGGAGGGCCAAGTGGAGTGGTTCCCAGTAGGCTCTTGAGGTCAAAGTGCAAGGGGAAGCCAGGCATGGCGGCATAGCATGCTTGTAATCCTGGTTCTTGGGAGACTGAGGCAGGAAGATCGTGGATTTGTGATCAGCCACAGCAACCTAGTGAGGCCCTCCACAACTTAGCAAGACTCCACTTCAAAATAAAAATAAGATAGGGCTGAGGGTGTAGTTCAGAGGTAGAATGCCTTCAATCCCCAGTAACACACACACACACACACACACACACAGTGCAAGGAGGGAAATATGGGAGATTGAGGTTGGAGTAGATCACTGTGACGTCTCCTCGGGTCGTGTAGAATCTCAATGCAGCCATGCACATGCCCACTCTTTGTTCTTCATGCGTTCCAAGCCAGTTATCTATTGCCATGTGATAAGCCCTGCCTAAACTTAATTGCATTTGGGAAACTTCAGGCTTAAGACAGTTTTGTTGGGTCTGTGATTCTGGGGGGTGGTCTCTGATCTTGCCTGGCCTCGCTCACGAGTCCACCTGCATTTGACAGAAGGGCATAGGGGTGGGACAGCTGAGCCTCTTTCTCTGCAGTGGAGTAACCGGGGTTTCTTGCAGGACTGTAGTGTCCCAAGAGAGGAGAGCGATGGTAGCCATGGGGGGTTTCGAGATTTGGACGGCACACGATGTCACTTCAGTTGCATTTTGTGGGTTGACCTAAGTCACGCGGCCAGCCAGGATGCAGAGGGTGAGGAAGGGCTACAAGTTAGCAGGGTAGGCTATGACAAGTAGACCCTCTTCTTGGTGGGAAGGGCTACAAGTTAGCAGGGTAGGCTATGACAAGTACACCCCTGAATGGCCATAGCTCCGATGTAGTGAAGTTTTGAATTTCTTGCTCGCAGAATGGCTCAGGACAGCCGTTCTTGGTTGGCGGGCCATTCTCCCATGCTCCATACTCCTACATTCTGAAGCACCATCATTGTTAACATCTAAAAAACGGAGGAAGCTCAGAGAAAACAGAGCTTCTTACCAGCCTCACTCCATGAAGTTGCCCTCATTTGCTGAGCTAGAATCAGTCACAACTCTTAGAGGAGGGAGGGGTAGGAAGTCCCACTGTTAGCCCCTGAGGAAGAGAGAGCAGAGTTTGCCAAATAGACAATCGACAAGCAATTGTCTCGGCTATCCTTTGCTGCACAAGAGAGCACCCCAAACCTCCTGGCTTTGCTCAGGAGCCTGCAGTTTGGCTGACCTGGCCGGGGCCTCACATGGTCATGTTCACCTGGTAGCTTGATGGGAGGGAGGTCTGTCTTGGTCAACATCCAAAGACCTGACCACACAACTTAGAGGAAAGGATATTTATGGCTCACGATTTCTTGGAGATTTTGGGTTCAGTCCACATGAGGCCGGGGTCTGGAGCTCAGGCCATGGCGGCAGGAGGCAGAGACGGAGAGAATGGAGATCTGCTCTCACATAATGGGGGCGGGAGGCAAGAGACAGCCAGCGAGCAAGGGGATTCAAAGACATCCCTCAAGCCACACCCCCGGGGGCCGCCTTCTCCAGCCACACCCACTTAATGACCACCCAGTAAATCCATTACAATGGATTATCTACTGATAAGATGACTTAACTGCATCATTTCTGAACATGAATACAAAAGCTCGAGCCGGGTGGTGCATGCTTTTAATCCCAGTACTTGGGAGGCTGAGACAGGAGGATCACAGCAGGTTCTCTGCCAGATTCGGCTACTTAGTGAGACCCTCTGCAACTTAGATCTTTTTTCTTTTCTTTTTTTTGCGGTACTAGGGATGGAACTCAGGGGCATTCTACCTCTGAGCTACACCCTCAGACCTATTTTTTTTTTTTTTTTTTTTTTTGCGGTACTGGGGATTGAACTCAGGGGCATTCTACCTCCGAGCTACACCCCCAGCCCTACTTTTTTTTTTTATTCTTTATTTTGAAACCGAGTCTCACTAAGTTGCGGAGTGCCTCACTAGGTAGCTGAGGCTGGCCGCGAACCCGGATCCTCCGGTCTCAGCCTCCCGAATGCTGGGATTAGAAGCGTGCGCCACCACGCCCGGCCAGACCTATTTTTTAATTCTTTATTTTGAAACAGGGTCTCACTAAGTAGCTGAGGCTGGCTGCGAACCCGGATCCTCTGGTCTCAGCCTCCCAAGTACTGGGATTACAAGCATGTGCCACCATGCCTGGCTCTTAGACCCCTTTTCAAAATAAAGAATAAAAAAAGGGCTGGGGGTGTAGCTCAGAGGTAGAGTGCCCCTGGGTTCAATCCCCAGTTCTGCAAACCAAAAAAACAAAAAACCCATGAGTTCCTCAGGGGACATTGTATATCTGACCATGACAAGGTCCAAGATGGCCTGACTCACACGGCTGGGTGTCTCAGTCTCCTCCACGTGGCCTCTCCTGCAGGATAACCAGGTTCCTTGCATGGTGGCTGCGGCAACGTTGCAAGAGGGCAAGCCCCAGTGCACAGTCCTTTTTTATCCTCTGCACCTGCGACCAGCCGCGGCCTTTGCTGATGTCCCATTGGCCGAGCGTGTTATGTGAGTACACCCGGAGTCAGTGGCTGTGGATGGTAGGAGGTGTGAGTCACTGGGACCATTAGAACAGCCTTGTGTAACGGTGTGCTCCAGCTGTGAAACAAAACAAAAGGAGCACTGCAGACTGAGGAAGGAGTGTGCAGGGTGATAAGCAAAGCCTCCCTGGAGGTTTTACTGACCTGAGGAAGCACGTCAGGAAGCATCTGGGGAACAGTGTGCCAGGCAGAGGGAACAGCAGGTGTAAACTTCTGAGCGGGAATGTATGTGGCATGTTATTGGAACAACAAGGAGATCACTGGAGTTGCAGTGAATTGGTGAGGAGGGGATGAGGGACAGAGTGGGAGACAGAACAGGGCTCTTGTCATAGAGGGCTTTGCAAAGATCCTCAGATTTTATCCTGACTGTGATAGAAACCTTTCGAATGGGGCTGACTGATGTTTGCTTGTTTATTTTGGTACTGGAGATTTGAAGAAGAGTCTCACTAAGTTGCTGAGGGTCTTGCTAGATTGCTGAGGCTAGCCTCAAACCTGTCCTTCTCCAGTCTCAGCCTCCCAAGTAGTAGGATTACAGATATGTGCCACCATGCCTGGTTAAAGTATTATTTTTAATGACTGCATAGTATAACATAGATGTTCCATAATTTATTTATCTGGAATTCTATTGTCAGGTGCTTGTGTTCATAGTTTTGTACTGTAAATAGCACTATGGTAGACATTCTTGTGACTATTAATTCCCTTCAGCCCCTAGGAGTGGAATTGCTGGACCAAAGGATATGCAGTGTTCCAGGACTTTTGACAGATTTTGTCAGATTGTTCTTCACCAATGGTGTGGGAGAAGCTCCATTGCCCCATATACTCAGCATTAGTATCTATTCTAATTTCGCTTTGGTTGTCTGTGTTTTGGCCTCCAAGAGCCCATGGTAAGGGGCATGGACTGTAGAGGGTTGAATGTAAGTGTGTTCATTTTTTGTTTTGTTTTGTCATTGTGATCAAAATACCAAACAAGCACGACTTAGAGAAGGAAACATTTACTTTGGCTCATGGTTTCAGGGGTTCAGTCCATCGCTGGCTGACTCCAAGGCAGAAGCATCATGGCGGCAGGGGTGGTGGAGGAGAGCTGTTCCGCTCATGGCAACTGGAAGCAGAAAAAGCAAGAGCAGGTGGCCAGGGACGGTTCAGTCCTCAAGGCCATCACCCCCGGGACCCGCCTCCTTCAGCCATGCCCCGCCTCGGAACTCTCCTGCATGGGGGACCGTGCTCTCAACACTTGAGTTTTTCGGGGGAGATTGTAAACCCAAATAGTAGCAGTGAGCTTTACTGTTTCTATTTGGGAAGTGTGTGGGAACCTGGAATTACAGAGGGAGCGCTTGGTTTTCTGCCCAAAGTAGTCAGCCGGTGAGGCTCCTGCCCCTTCCTTCTGCTTTGTTCCCGTGTGTGTGTGTGTGTGTGTGTGTGTGTGTGTGTGTGTGTTACTGAGGATTAAACCCAGGGATATCCTACCTCCTGGCTATTCCCTTAGCCCTATCTTATTATTTTTATATTTAAACAGGGTCTCACTAAGCTACTGAGGGCCTCGCTAAGTTTCTGCTGAGACTGTCCTTGAACCTGCAATCCTCCCGTCTCAGCCTCCCAAACGCTGGGATTATTAGGCCTATGCCACCATACCCGGCCGGTATCTCACTATTCTGAGTCAGTGACAAACATTATTTCTGGGGGCTGGCTACCCTTTCTGATTTTTGGAGTGGATTCTGCTAGAGAGTTTGTTATTCTGCTCCTTCCAGTTGGCAGAAAACTGAGAGTCTTGCCCTCCACTCCTAGAGAGACGATCATTTTCTGGGCTCCCACCCAACTGTGGAGAGAAGGGGACAGGGCCCGTCTCTCTCCTCTCTGCCTCCAGGGTGCTGCTCTGGGTCTGGGAACGGGAGGTGTTGAGAGGCCGAGGCAGGCATGGGGACGTGTGGCAGGCAGGCAGGAGGACGGAGAAGCTGAGGGACAGGAAGGGAAAGGGACACAAACAGGAGAAGCCAGCGCGTGAGATTCATCTCGAGAGTTTCCGTGATGCTTGGAGTGTCTCTCTAGTGGGGTTGACCACAATCGTGGCGGTTCCTGTTTTTATGAGAGAGCCACCGGTTTGACCCAGACTCTCAAAGCACGGGAGCTGCAGCCCCAGAGACAGAGAGAGCTTTGCCACTCCACTCGGGGGTCGCTCCCCAAGGCCGGCGCCGCGTGAAGAGAAGGAAGAAAAGCTGGGGGCAGACGCGGGGCAGAGGGGACGCGCAGATGACGTGATTAGAGGTGACGGCCTCGGGATTAATGGCAAGCATAATGAGGGGATGCTATTTTACTAAAATGTTTCCTTGGAGACCGTTACAGATAACACTTATGGAGTGGAAATATAGGACTAATGGAAACAACGCAGGGAAGTCAGCAAGCTGAGGGAGGGCTAGGCTGAGAGACGGAGATACTTTAGAGCTGAGCTGCTGTTCGTTCGTAGGGCGGCCAGGCGCCCCATAGAGCTGTCGACCAACTGAAAAGTTGAAAGCCCTACTTGAAATATGCTTGCAGTGTCAAATACATGCTAGATTCCGAACTCTTAGTATGAAGAAAAGAGTTGAAAATATTTCTTTGAGCCGGCACACACCTGTAATCCCTGTACTTGGGAGGCGGAGACAGGAGGACCACAGGTTCGAGGTCAGCCTCAGCAAGTAGTGAGACTCTCAGCAACCTAGTGAGACCCTGTTTCAAAACTAAAAATAAAAAAGGGGGAAAGAGGCTGCAGATGTAGGTCAGATGTAGAAGGCCCCTGGGTCCAATCGCTAGTACCGCAAAAATAAATAAATTAACATAAGGCTGGGAGAGTAGCTCAGAGGTGAACTGTCCCTGGGTTCATTCCCTAGTACCACAAAAAAGTAACATAAAATATTTCATTGGCAAAATTTTGTTTTCGACACATTGAAAGAATAAAATTTTAGATACAGTGGATTAAAGTATATTCAAGTTAATTTCACCTGTATCTTACTGCTTTCTTCCCCTTGGGACTGCTGGAAATTTTTTTTTTTTTTTTTTTTTTGCGGTACTGGGGATTGAACTCAGGGGCATTCTACCTCCGAGCTATATCCCCAGCCCTATTTTTTATTCTTTATTTTGAAACCAAGTCTCACTAAGTTGCGGAGTACCTCACTAGGTAGCTGAGGCTGGCCGCAAACCCGGATCCTCCGGTCTCAGCCTCCCGAATGCTGGGATTACAAGCGTGCACCACCATGCCTGGCTTGCTGGAAAATTTTAAATTACATAGGTGACACACCAGATATTCATATGGGCCAGCACTGATTTTGAATATTGAGATGATTTCGTGATGAAGACTCAAAGTCCGGTCCCCTTAGGATGATGAGACAGACACTGATGAAAGCAGTGGGCGCGCCCCTCCAGAGAAGGTCTAGATGAAATGAGGTGTGGGATACGGTTTGCAAGCCCGAGCTGCAGTCCCTGCAAATTTGGCGAGGTCCTCGGAGCGGAGCGGTTTAGACTAGGAGTTAGGAGGGCGTAGGCCCTGCAGGAAGAACGCTCGATTCCAGTGTGGTTCACGACCTTCCTGGCTAAGTAACCGTGGGCGAATGATCTCTTTCTGAATGAATCTCAGTTTCCTTATAAAACCAGGGGAGAGCCAGGTGCAGTTGCACACTCCTGTAATCCTAGCACTTGGGAGGCTGAGACAGGAGGATTGCAGGTTCGAGGACAGCCTCAGCAAGTAGTGAGACTGTCATCAACTTAGCGAGACTTTGTTTCAAAATAGAAATAAAATAGGGTTGAGCCAGACGCGATGGCGCACTCTGGTAATCCCAGTACTTGGGAGGCTAAGACAGGAGGATCACAGGTTTGAGGACAGCCTCAGCAAGTAGTGAGACTCTCATCAACCAAGGAAGGCCCTGTTTTTTTTTTTTGTTTTTTTTTTTCTAGTACTGAGGATGGAACCCAGGGACATTCTACCTCCTAGCTACATCCCCAGCCCTAATTTTTATTCTTTACTTTGAAATAGGGTCTCACTAAGTTGCAAAGGGCCTCACTAAGTAGCTGAGGCTGGCGGCGAACCTGGATCCTCTGGTCTCAGCCTCCAGGTACTGGGATGGCAAGTGTGTGCTACCACGCCTGATTGGAAAGGCCCTGTTTTAAAATAAAAATAAAATAGGGTTGTAGGTGTAGCTCAGAGGTAGAATGCCCCTGGGTTCAAACCCGGCACAACACCGTACATACATATGTGCATACATACATACATACAACCAGAATGATTTTTTGGCACTGGATAGTTAATTTTTTGGCATGTGCAGACAGGAAGAGGAAGGTTGGGATGCTCCCTCCCCCGCCATGCTGATGCGTGGCCTGCGTATCATGCAGGAGACGCCGAGCCCCCAGTGTGTGAGACACCGGGGATCAGGATTATAAAGTATGAGAAGCAGCCCATAGAGGCCTTCTTTGGGGTCAAGAAATAAATACCCAGCGGGTTGCAGGAAACACAAGTGTATAGGACTTCTTTTTAGTACTGGGGATTGAACCCAAGGGCGTTCTACCTCTGAGCTACACCCTTAGCTCTATTTTATTTTTATTTTTTCTCGGTACTGGGGATCGAACCCAGGGACATTCAACCTCCAAGTTACACCCCTAGCCCTATTTTATTTTTTTATTTTGAAACAGTGTCCCATTAAGTCATGGAGGGCCTTGCTAAGTTATTGAGGCTGGCCTCAAACCTAGGATCCTCCTGTGTCAGACTCCCAAGTACTGGGATTACAGGCGTGTGCCTCCACGCCTGGCTGTGAATAAGATTTTTTTTTTTTTTTTTTTTTTTTT
>PVLC010012048.1:0-45404 GCA_004027655.1 Graphiurus murinus | reverse complement strand
GCCGGGCGTGGTGGCGCACGCTTGTAATCCCAGCATTTGGGAGGCTGAGACCGGAGGATCCGGGTTCGCGGCCAGCCTCAGCTACCTAGTGAGGCACTCCGCAACTTAGTGAGACTCGGTTTCAAAATAAAGAATAAAAAATAGGGCTGGAGGTGTAGCTCGGAGGTAGAATGCCCCTGAGTTCAATCCCCAGTACCGCCAAAAAAAAAAAAAAAAAAAAAAAAGTTTCAATGAGGATAGTAAGGTGTATTCTATGGTGATCAAAGTTAATATAGTGATTTGGCTTTACTTTAACATGTGAAAGAGCAATGAAGAAGAATGTATAATTTCCCTTCACCTAATGCTATAGAATTCCACCTTGTTGTCATTGTTATTGCATTCACCACATCATATTTTGATGGTTAACCAGTTTCTGAACTTTGGCTCCCTAAGGGAAGATTTCCTGTCACTTTTTAGTACTTTCAACATAGAATATCTGATGAGGTACCCCCCCCAAAAGGTAGTAAGAAGAAATATTCCCTTTCATATGTTAACTTTTTATTTACTGTAACTTCCCCAAAAGAACCAAATGAGTTTGAACTTAGTGCTTACATAAAGCCAATTACAATCACATTCACAGGAAGAGTAAAACTCAAAGTATCAAGGCCACGGTAGGACAAGGTTGGCTTTCCATGCTACTCCCTTTTAATTCACCCGAACTGGCCTACCTCCACAGCTCTTGTTCCCTTGGGTCTCCTTACTTTTATAAACATAAACCATATATCTCAAATTAAGTGGTGTGTATCTGTATATACACTCAGGCTGGAATAAGTCAATTTTGAACCACGTGCTATAATTACTGTCATAGACCCATTAGGAAAATAAAGAGTTTAGAATCTTCCCTTTTAAACTACTATAAAGATAAGCTACAAGTGCTAAGCAAAAGAGTCATTTTTAAAATGACTCTATGGGTCATTCTTTTAGAATAAAGCAAACTTTGATAAGCATTTATTGATAAATTAAAAACTGCAGATATGGGAGGAAAGAACAGAAATATATTTTTATTTACTGGAACTGCCCAAAAGAACCAAATGAGCTTGAATTTTGTGTTTAAATGAAGCCAACTACAATCACATTCACAGGAAGGGTAAAACTCAAAGTATTAAGGCCAGAGTAAGACGGCTTGGCTTTCTATGCTGCTCCCTTTTAATTCATCCCAACTGGTCTACCCCCACAGCTTTTGTTCCTTAGGTCTCCTTACTCTCATCAACCTCATGGAGAAGAAAAGATGCCAGAAAAGAACCTCTACTTCACAAGTTAAAAATCAGTGAAGGCAAGGGCTTTCTAACTTGATTTCACATTAAAAAACAAAACACTCTTGAGAAATCAACTTTTAAAAAATAATCTATAGTAATGTAGACAATTAACAGCTACTTGTCTAAAATAGAACAGTGCAAATTTCTTTTTCCAAGTGGACATATTTTGACTACTATGTCTCTTATGTCCTCCCCTCTATGGAAAATACTAATTAACAAACCAACAATGGAGAGCAAAACAATAATTAATGACTACTATTTTATTGCAGGCACAAACTATTTTAGTAAGTCCTCATAAGTAGCCCGAGCAATATTTTCATTTTACAAATGAAGAAACTGAGGCTAAGTAACTTGTTCAAAGAAACAATGCTAGGAACAAGATTCAAACCCACACACCCAATATCAAAACATATACTTTTCCTTATATAACAGTCAGACTGAAAGAAAAAAAAAAAAACAACTATCCAGAATAAATAAATCCCAAGTTGTATATATTATCAAGAGTGCTTTAGCTAAACACAAAATGTTAGTTGTGAAACCACAGCATGGATCCAAAGATTAAACCATATTAATAACATGTCATTTATCTTATCTAGCACATTACAGAAGTTGTTCAGCTCTGAGAATAAGGGAGGTAACTTCTTAGAAAAGGCACTTGCGCAGCAATCTTTGGATAGCCAGTACAGTTTACCTACTAAGAACTAAAATATTCTAGTTTGTTAGAAAGCTAAAGATATCTTAAAATTGTAATTTAAAATGGAAAACTAAACATAATCATCTTGCTTCACTCAAAGACACTTCTAACTTTCTATACAGTGGCAATCACAATTACAAAGACACTGAAGAAACTGTTCGAATTACAGATTCAAATCTTTTGTAGTAAGAACTCCTTTGAGTTGGCAAATCTGATTCTTCATGGTCAAGCCCCCTTTTACAAACTAGGTAAAACTGATTCATAAACTCATGAGTAGAAGCAAACTTCAATCTTTTTTGGAGGCCAATCCTCAGAAATCATATACTGTTTCTAGCAAATCATCTATAATCTTCATTTCCCCCACCTTCCAAAATAAAAGATATAACATTACTACTAAAACACATTAATAATTCTAACCTGTGTTACATTTTGCCTGTTCTCTAATAAATGCATGTTTTGTCTGTGTTTTACAGAGAAATCTAAAGTTGATGATTACAAAAGAATAAATGTAATAGATCTATAGTTAAGCAAGCCTGTGAAGGTAAAATATAATTAAAAAAAAAAAACACCAATCTTCAAAGAGGGAACTAAAAATACAATTAACATAACAAGAACAAATAGCACTCATTTTGAAAGAGTCTAAATGAAAAAAGTTAATTCTAAGTCATACAGACAATCTCTGGCCAAATGCAAACCTTACAGTTAAGGATAAAATATTAGATGAAATGACTAGTAAATCAAGCTACGAATTCAAAATTTTATGTACTCTGATTACAGACCACAAATTCTGATGTAAAATAATCTGTTTAATTTCATGATTAAAACTCCCAACAAAAATATCCCATGTTTTATTCTTAGTAAAACAAAATACATGATTTTAAAGCTATTATTTATCCTGAGCAAGCATAGGTAAAATGGCTACTTACAAAATACAAAACTGATGCTATTATTTACTCAAGTAATTAGTCTTAAGGTGAAAGCTTTTACCAAAGAATAAAAACTGAGCTAATTATTTATGTAATGACTGATACTGTTAGTATCTTCTTCTTTGTTCACCAATGCCCCCAGTATATTTTGTTTTCATCTAGTCAATTTAGGCCAAATTCCTGGTGGGGGGGGGGAGTACAAAAAGAGGACACCTGTTGTGGACTCTATTCATATCAACTTCCTGCTTTTGGCACTGTACTGTTGTCACACAATAGGGAAAACTGGATGAAGAGTGCAAGGCACCTCCCTGTTTTGTTTTCTTTTTGCAATTTCTTGTGAATATGTAATTACATTAAAATGAGTTTTTTTAAAAGATGCATTCATATGGTAAAAAATAAATGCAAAGAATATGCATAAAAAAGCATGCAATCAACACAAACTCCCTTTCCTACCTCAGACCCCCATTGCTCAAACTCAGCCATATTCTTTATATTAAGAGCCTCAGAAAAGCCCATCTAAAAAGCATTTCTTTAACATTTTGGAGTGAGAGGCCTCTCTAGCTATATCCTGGGAAAAAAATATAAATATATAAAACTTCTTTAATAATTTCCCTAAAATATAAAGCACTTCTAGAAATCTGTAAGACCAGGAGTCCAAAAGAAAAATGTGAGAATTCACGCTAACAGTTCGCATAAAAAATAACCATTATTTCAGTCATAATAAAAGTACTGAAAAGAGCTATAATACCCTTTTTCAACTCTCTCTCTCTTACTTCACTCTTTCAGCCAATAAGCCTTTATCTGAGAATGTATCCCATAGGTACTTATATTCACCAGAAGTGAAATTTGCATAACAATGTCACTATTACATCCAAATATTTCAAATAAATTTAAAAAGTAAATTAATATCCTATTATTTCAACTTAAATAATACTGTAAGAAAATGAATCACATCTACTTAAACGATCTTAAGCACTACCTAGTTTTTTCTTATTAGACTAATATTAGGGAAGATTTATTATGATGAAAAGACTATGAAAGGGTGTGAGACAGGGATAGGAGAGTAGCATTTTCCCCAATGGTTAAGTGCTTACATTTAGAGTAGATTTTTTTGAGAATTCACTTTACTGTTTATATAGTAGCAACTAGGTAATTTGATGATAATGTATTGCTGGGGAATGAGGGATCCATACCAAGCAGTTTAAATCTAAGTTAGAAATTTGGCACTACAGTGCTGAGTACGTCAATTATTTCCTAGAGTCTAGGAAAATGGAAGATGACTGACAATCACCTGTACTTAGATGTATACTGGTAACTCAGAGGGAAAAAAAAAAAGGGGGAGGGATTAGAAAGGATTTCAAATTTGCCAACTGATTTCTAGCTCATAACATCAGACAAAAACCTCAAATAACGTAATTGCACAGAAAAGAAATATGGCAGAGTGCATGCAGTTTCATATTTTATTCTAGATATTGTAAAACAATTCCTTTAGTCTTAATGGAATAGAAGCAATCCTCCTGTCTCAGCTTCCAAGTGTTGGGATTACAGGCATGTGCCACCGTGCCCAGCTTACATTTTTCAATACTGATTTTAAAGGAGGGACTCATTTTCCTTGAAGGCAAAACTTTTATATTAAAAAAGGAGAGACAAATCCAACAAAAATTCTTAATATGAATGCATATATTTAAGACACCTAAGAGTTCAAATTATTTCAACTGGGTTAGGAAACAGATAAAGGAGAAAGACTTCCAGTAAAAGGGACTATGATTAGCAGTTATCATATAGTAGAGACCAATTCTCCTTTAAAAGGTCAACAACAGCATTCCTTTAAGGAAGAAATAGCATTTTCACCACCTAAAGTCCATGGGAATTTTTCATGGTGTAACTGTATGCAAGTGAACAAAACTAGAGAAAGAAAATAACAGAAAAGAATGTCAAGGGAAATAAAAAGAAAATTGTACAACTTTACTGTATTTCACTTCAGAAACCAACAAGTAGTAGTGTACAAGCAAGCAGTGAGTTATAAAAACCCTATAGATACAGCTAAATCCATCTAACCTTTTTAAAATTCAGAATTCTTCACAGTGATGACATAAAAATAACCACCAGCAACTAGGTTATGAAGGAAGCACCTTAATATTTCTAATCCTAACTTTTACATTCTTTAAATCATTTCAAATGCCTCCAGAAATTTTTAACTGGATATCCTTAACTCCTTGAGGTCCTCCATGTTTTTTTTCCCCCACTCCCATTCTTTTTTGCCCTCTGAATACTTCTACAGAAATTCCACCATTTTTTTTATAGCTCTCAGATCAGTGTTTTCTATTCTGTAAAGACTTCTCTAAACCTAACAAAAGTAATAGCATTATTAAATAGTAAGCCATGATCCACACCACTTTATGGCACTAACCCCACATATGCCATGTGTATCTAGTTTGCCTTCTACAAGACAAAACTCCTAGGTGCTAGATAAAAATCTTTCACAAGTCTGGCAGGCACCAACTAAAGAATGCACATGCTGTACAAGCCTGGACTCAAAAATTGTACACTTGAAATTTGAGTCCTAATGTCACTTGCTATTCTGATTCTATGGCTTCTTTTCCTCGCTCTAAAATAAAGTAGCTGTATTACATCAATTCCAAAGCAATTTCCTACATTTACTTGGAAATTAACATTGTCTATAGCAGTTCTTGGACTACTAATAGACATGAGTAATACTATCATTTTTAACTATACTCAAAACAAATAACTGGGGCAATAATCTCATCCCTTATTTTTAGTCTAAAGCTAAACTTGACAAGTCCCACCATGTTTTCTCTATATAATGGCTGGCATTCAACAAATATTGGCTGGAAGAATATGAAGTTGGGCAGCATCCATTAGTGGAAAGATCACTTGATGGGGAATTAGTAAATACTTATTATAGCTTGGCCTTCCCTCAAGTAATTTGTCTTTTTGGCAAATTATTCCCAATGAACTTTTTTCCTTCATCAATTGGTTTCAGAGGTTTAGGGAATTCAGTGAAACCATGTGAATATTATTGGTTTCTTTTGTTTTTGGGACATGAGGAGCTGGTTAGAAGAGAGTAGTAACATTCAAGATAAGTCCTAGAAAAAGTAACTTAAAGAAGCAAGGGGAAAGCAGAAGCACAGATAGTATGACAATAAGAGATGCTTGGTTATAGGCATGAAAAAGTACAGTGAATACTGAATAACAGATAAAATGGTTGTGTGTGTGCGTGCGTGCATGCGTGCGTTACTGAGAACTGAACCCAGGAGTGTTCTACCTTTGAGCTATACCCCCAGGGTATTTTACTTAGTTGTTGAGGGTGGTCTTGGACCTATGGTCCTAATGTCTTAGCTTCACAAGTACTAGGATTACAGGTATGAGTAACCATGCCCAGTTCAAATAGTTTTACAACTGAGGGGAGAATCTGTGAGAGATTAGAGAGATAAGGGGAAAGGGACTTACCCCTGATAAAGAAAATGCCCAGGATGCCTACAGTTTTTTTTAGCCTGGAGCAACAATGAGTTGGAGATTGCTAGTGTCATAATATGAAGGGGGACAGATTTTGGGGAGGGGCAGGGAGGAGAAGTGAGTGGTGGATAAAACTGGGAATGTGGATGACAAAATGAGAAATTTTAAATTTCATTTGAAATGTCGATCTTGGTGGAGAAATATAGATAGAAGGTTGCAGGAAACAACTATCTTAGAACTTCAAAGTAGTCTCTGGCCTGGAAGTCTAGATTTGAGGCTTGTCAGAGTAAGGTGCATGGCTCAAACTGTGGGAAAAGTCAGGTTTGTTCAAATAGTGAGAAGATAAGTGGGGACAAAATATTGGGAAAAAATCAACACGTGAAGTATTAAGAAAAGTTGGGCTTGGGAAGGAACTATCCTTCTTAGAAATGCTATTTATTCCTTTCATCTATTAGCTTCACATTTGCCTCCTCTTTCTTAAGCATTCCATGTTCTTTTTTTTTTGACTAGTCATTCTTGAACAAATCCTTTCAATCTCATTTCTACAGTGAGATTTGAACAAAGTGAAATGAGACTATTCCTTTATATACCAAAAGCCAAGTATCTGTGAAGAGCACATCAAAAATTTTAGTCATTTATAGCTACCATTTTTATTTATGACCATTTCTTGAAGGTAGAGATGTTATATAAAATAGCTTTATAGAAAAAAACCTACTTCTATGGACAATATATATGACAAAGTAAAATTATCTTAGGTTAGCCATTAGGATTACATAACCAAAACCTACTAGCTTTTGTTCCTAGGTTATTAACTAATTTTTCTTTTCTACTTTATGTCCCTTCCTAATATGTCCTCACAGTGCAGGGATAACAATAAAATGAAGGTTGTCCAAGAGAATGTTACAAAATAGGGTTAAACCCAGAAGAATCAGAAAGTACCATGAGATTTTTAAGAGACAATTGCTTGATTGTCATTTAGACTAAAGGGGCATCACCATGCATGACCATTAATCCTTAATTAAATGAACAGACTATTTTAACAGGGGAAAATCTGGTCTTTATTATACTTTAAATTAATCAGTGAATATTTTGCAATTGGGATGTTGAAACAAAATCTATATTGACTTAGCTCTAAGCAAAGAAACACATCCAACAAATATAAAGACATCACTCTGATGTATGTCCTGAAAAGTAAAGCTAGGTTAGTGGCTTACAACCACTTGGTTTAAGTCACATTTGCTTTCTACTTAATTCCAGAACAAGACATTTTCGAAGGTAAAGCAGTTTACCCTTTGCAGCTGCTTACGTAAGAAGCAGCTGCAAAGAATAATAAAGTATTTAAGAGCATAGGCTTTCAAAGCAGACAAGCTGTTTTAAAATAAAAATTTACCCAGTTACTGGTAGAGTGATCCTAGCAAGTTAACATACTGAAACCAGTCTCATCTATAAAATAGGGTCACAGTTTTACCTATCTTAAAAGAACTGCTGTTACAGTTTATGTAAGACTGTTTCCAACAGGAAACACTTAATTAGTTTCTTCTGCTGTTTGAGTTAATTTGGACTTTGACACTTTATAAGGTTTACTTTCTTACTGTAATTTAAATTATAAATTAAATAGAAGCTAAGCTACTGAGGCAGTGAGGTATAAATTAAAATCAATTATGATTAGAATTAAGAAACAGGTTTTGTAGTTATGTCTTACTTGAAAGATTTAACAATCCTAGTTATGCTATAATACATTTACTTGATTTTTGTATTCTATCAAAAATATTAAAGATTTAAGGCACTTATAAAATACATGCTAATAAAAATTGTTCAACTTGAGATTTCAATTTATAATAGCTTATTAAACACAGCATTCCTGTGGGTTGAACATTAATAAGACTTATTGATCCCCTTTCAGTTCTCAAAATTTCATTGTTTAGAATAAAATATTCTCAAAATTATAGTGGAAAAATTTTCCATAGGCCACTGAAATATAATTGGATTAAATAAATTCAACATAAGAGTTTTCAAAAAACTAAAAATATCCCAAGGCCTTCCTTTATTATTATATGAAATTTCAAACTATGTAATATCCTAGTCAATCACTGCTTTAGAATCACAATTAAAAAAGGAATTTTGGTAGAACACTAGGCAACGATAATTTAGACATGATAAATGACAAAATCTGACAATAATCTATACCTATCAGTTTGTGCAAAATCTTTTAGGATGAGTTCTTAATTTATATCATGACCTGAAATTTGTTAAATCTGAGTCCAGAGATAAGACTGTCTTCTGATGGTATGTCCCACCTACACTCTCTTTAGTTCTCTTCCTTTCCTGCCAGTAGGTTTCACCCTCCCTGATTCTTCCATAAATAATTGTTTGTCTTTATCAAATGTTCTTTCTGAAATTAAACCTTGAAGGAACTATACATTTCAAAGGGTTATTATAATACTGTACATGCATAAAGAAAAATATGGAACAAAACATAATATTTACTATACTATCTAATTACATTTCATAAGTCAGCATGAACTGATGATGGGCTTATGTTGGGCTTATCATGCCAGGACAAAGATTTAAGAAGTTAACCAGCTATTCAAATTATTGGAAACTAATAGGTTTCACCAGAACACAGTGAAAATGGGCCAGCTGATCTCAAGAAGCTTTTCTATCTGATAAAGATAGCTTATAAAAAAGCCAATAACCCTTTTTTTTATGTTCCTTATGTTTAGTTTTATTGTGAAAGAAGAAAATGTAGCAGTTTCTATATGACACAGGCAACTGAAGAAAACAGAAAATTATGCCAGTAAAATTTACAAGTTCTGGGGGAAGGGGATGGGGTGGGAATTGGGGAAGGGCTAAATGAGTGATGTGTGCACGTACCATCTTGTATTTCATTAAGATGTATGATTACAATGCACCAATTAAAAAAAAAAAAAAAAAACCTGTTGGAAACTGACAAGGCTTGATTTACACTGAATCTTTGTAAAGCCTCTGTCAAGAAAATTATCCAAGACTCAGAAAGGGATCATAGGACCCCTGGGTGTCCTTTCAGTGAAGTCCTATATATTCTCTAGCAGACCTTCTAGGAATTATCTGATTCTATAGGGGGTATGTATCTTTATTTTGGATTGCTTATATTACTTTATAATCATGTATGGGTAGAAGTTGCTAAGAACGGATAATGCAGATGTGTCCTGTCTATAATAATTCAAACAATTCTTGTTTTGGAAGTGCACATAAAATTTGCCTGGTAAAGAAAGAATTATTTCTACCTAGTAGATACCCCAAACACTACATATCTGGTTCTACATGCTGTTAACCACATTGCATTTATTAATAAATTCATCTCAGCATTCCAAAACAAAGAAATTTACAAGTTCCATATGCTGATCACCGTGAAGGTAGAATAAGAAGCTTCAGGGAAAGTGGACTTTAAAAACTCGATGAATCTTTTGATAAAAATTTTGACAAAGACTTTTTCATATTAGAATTGTGGATTCAGAACAATCATTTATAAATCTAGTGAAAGCCTTAACTGTATCTCATAAATATCTATGCATCAGTTCTCTGGACTAACCAATCTCATTCACCAATCGGAATAGAATCTAAAAGGAAAACGTAGAAAAAACCCAATAGCCAAAGGCTTGTAGGTTTGGTCATGCCAGATAAAGAAGATAATTCAAATGCCATGCCTTCAAGTGCACCTTATCAATAAATAGAAGTTTTTAGTGAACTTAAAATGAATAATTAAAAAGTGGGGCCAGGCCTGGCAGTGCACACCTGTAATGCCAGTACATGAGAGGCCTTACAAGTTACCTAGTTCAGTATTTCCACAGAATCTATAGCGCAGCTAATTCCCTTTTATTTGTGAGTAATGACAATTATCAGATTTTTCTGCTCTACATTTTAAGATCCTCTGTTGTAAATCAATGGTTTATAAAAGCTAAAACAAGAACTAGAAAAAAAGACCAGGACACCAAGATAAACATTACTGGAAACAGTCAAATGCTAGGTGACAACTTGGAAGGAACACTGTAGACATAATTCAAGCAAGGGAAAATTGCTAACCACTAAATAAATGACCAATAAATTCCCTTCCAACCCAAATTTATAATTCTATTCTTGGAAGAGAGGCTCTGAGATGTGGTAACAAATAAGGTCCCTCTGAGAAGGGCTTTGGATCTGGAGTCATAGTCAGGTCTAAATCCCAACTCCATCACTTAAAAATGTGACTTTGGACAAACTATTTAGCCTCTTTTTTTAAAAAAACTATTTAGCCTCTTTGAAGGATCTTAACAGGACCAATTACCAGGACTCAGTGAGATAATGCATTGGTGTCTGGCATATGGTAAACAATAATTACTATGTAATTTGTATTGTAAGTTAGACTGCCCAAAATCTATATATAATGCAATATTCAAGAAACACTAAGTTAGGTAATCTGGTTTGTACATGTGTTTCTTGCCTCTAATTGTATATAATAATATTTAACATTCTGTACAGATACTAAATTTTGTGATGATATATTCAGAGAGATTTTAATATATTTTAACAATTACCAGATGCTGGGGATACAATGCCAAGTAAATATAATACCAAAGTTTATTAGCTTATGTGTGATGCAGGAGATATCCAGGAGATATCTAAACAGGGCAAAATAGGGCAAGATTTTAGAGGGCGTTTTGGGAGCTATAATATCTAGGGCAAGGAAAAAATGCTTATTAGAGGAAGTGCCATAACTAGATATAGAATTGAAGAACATGTTTTAAAAAAATGTTCCTGGGCTGGGAGTGTAGCTTAAAACACCTGCCTAGCATGCATGAGGCCTGGGTTTAATCCTTAGTAAAGCTCTCCCCGAAAAAATTTTCAAGTAAAATGATCAGTAGGTATGTTAGTAGGTGTATCAGTCACATAGAAATCTCAGACCAATTAGAAGGTTGTTGTATCTCCATAGAAAAAAGGACAGTGCTCTGAATGGGGATGAGAGAGATGAATAGCCTGAAGAAACACTCAATAGCTGGGTGTGGTGGTGCACGCTTGTAATCCCAGCATTTGGGAGGCTGAGACCAGAGGATCCAGGTTTGAGGCTAGCCTCAGCTACTTAGTGAGGCCCTCCGAAACTTAGTGAGACCCTGTTTCAAAATAAGGAATAAAAAATAGGACTGGGGGTATAGCTCAGAGGTAGAATGTCCCTGGCTTCAATTCCCCAGTACTGGAAAACAAAAACAAAAACAAAAACCACGTAGGTAGACTGGCAATACTTTGTGATTAGTTGACTATGAGAGATCACGGAAATGTGAATAAGGGAACAGATGCCCTAGGCTAGAGGTAACAGGCCTGAGTGCCTAGAGCATACAGCACTAAAGCTGACATACAAAGCCATCTATATGAACTTAGCATACTGAAGAATGTGAGAAGAGGATCTGGTCAGCATCCTGAGGACTCCAATAATATTTAGAAGGACAGACAATAGGAAAAGGCTATCAAGAGATATGAGAAGAAATAATCAGTGAGATATAGGAAGAAAACTAGAAAGGAATGGCATCACAGATATAAAAACTTCAAACATCAGTCTAGAATACAAAACCTGTAAAGTATGTTATTAACTCTAGTTTTTAATCAAATTGTTAAAAACTATTTAAAAGCTACTTACCAACCATAATTGCAAGTACTAATGTGTGTGTGTGTGTGTGTGTGTGTGTGTGTAAGTAAGTCGAGGTAAAAATATATTATCAAAAAGACTTTTAAAATAGGATTTGCACATTCTGATGAGACTTCTGAAGTTGCCTTACATTTTTTTTTTTTTTTTGCGGTACTGGGGATTGAACTCAGGGGCATTCTACCTCCGAGCTACTCCCCCGGCCCTATTTTTTATTCTTTATTTTGAAACCGGGTCTCACTAAGTTGTGGAGTGCCTCACTAGGTAGCTGAGGCTGGCCGCGAACCCGGATCCTCCGGTCTCAGCCTCCCGAATGCTGGGATTACAAGCGTGCGCCACCACGCCCGGCTCTGCCTTACATTTTTAATCATGGCACTAAAGTTTATACTTGATCTGCAAACATTATCAATTTCACTGAAGAGCAAACAAATTCTAATGGTTTTAACTCGTCCTTGCTTTAAAAGTGATAGTATTATTGTGGCTGTAAGTCACATTTAGATACACATGAACTTTATTAAAAATTCTTAAAAATGGGGAAAAGGTTAAAAGGTTTGGAGCTCATCTCAAAGTAAAATTAAACCAATCAAAAAGATATATAAAAAATAGGTACTGAGTAAAAAAACCATTATGTATGTTTTTAAAAAATAAATTTTACTTGGTAAATGATTTAAAATAGGTACAAAAGAGGTTTCTCAATAGAATTATTCACAACCAAAGGCAAATAGGAAATTCTCATGATGCATTTAGCAGAGTTTTAAATGTGATACTTCCCACTACTCCTAGACCTTTCTTTGCAACCAAAAAAATCTTTAAAAAATGTCTCGTGGTGTTTCCTATTTATTATTTTTAAAGGGTGAGTTCCTTAATGGCTGCACTTAATACAATACTCTTCCTAACAAATACTAAAACATTTCCCACAATACAAAATCTCCACTATCAATCTTCCAACTAATCTGGTTACACTGCATACCAGCATGCTGACTAAGAATCCATGTTCCAGTTAGAAAGCTAGTCTTGAATCCTAGCTCCACCTCTCAATGGCTATATGACTTAGCAAGTTATTTAACCTCTCTAAGCTTTCAATTTCCTTCTCTGTAAACTGAGGACATTGATAAGATATGTATAAAATGACATGAAAATTAAGTTGAGATAATATACCCAAAATATTTAGCAGGGAGTAGCAAAAACACACAACTTTGTCTTAGACACAGAGATTGGTAGTATAAAATTCCTAAACCAGAAGAACCAAAAGCAGCTAGGTTCTAATTTGTCTTATTATCCTAATGGTCACTTATAAGCTAGTCTTGGATAAAGATCACTGAGAATCAATAATGATTAGTTATTACTATCCCGAATCCCACAAGGCTCATGATCCTCTGAAGCCCCTGACTACTAAATATGTGTATCTTACACTAGATAAATTGGAGATTATTTTCTTTATTATTAAATGTAGATAACAGAAAATGAAAACAGAAAAGTATACAGACTAAGAAACAACTGTTACTAGTTTACTAGTTTCTTGTATTTTCCTCCAGATCACCACTGATTGTAACTTGTGGTTTAAGAAACTTAAGTTTATAGAATATGATGAACATGAAGTTACGGACTACCACACTAGAAATAATTTAGAATATTATTCAAAAGACGGAATGGGAAATGAGTGCATATAAGGGAGAGAATAATATCTCTGATTATTAAGGGCAAAGTTGGAAATAGATATGGTGACCTATTTAGTTGGTATCAACTCATACTTTCTGGTTTTTTTTTTTTTTTTTTTTTTTGGCGGTACTGGGGATTGAACTCAGGGGCATTCTACCTCCGAGCTATACCCCCAGCCCTATTTTTTATTCTTTATTTTGAAACCGAGTCTCACTAAGTTGCAGAGTGCCTCACTAGGTAGCTGAGGCTGGCCGCGAACCCGGATCCTCCGGTCTCAGCCTCCCAAATGCTGGGATTACAAGCGTGCACCACCACGCCCGGCTTCTTTCTGGTTTATTTTTGAAAATGAGTAACTGCAAATAATTTTTGATTGGCTTGTAGGGTATGTATAACCACACTGTAACAAGAATATTAATTCTACATCTTTGGATATATATATATCTTAATTCAGACTCTTCATTTGCAAAATATGATGATATCTTCAGTTGTTAAGATTTTAAGATCTCCTGAGCTAAATTCTACTATTCTAAGAGCCTCCACTCCCCAAATACAGCTGTGTAAAACAAAGCAAAATAAGAAGCTATACAAAACAAATTAATTTTTTTCTAGGTAGAGAACAACTCTAAAAGGAATTTTTCAGGGCATACAAAAATGTATATTAATTTTTAACATATTTTCATGTGATACTAACATCTTAGGTGTTGTCAATGTAAAAATTGAGAAAAATATTTTGGCTTTACTTTAGAAACATTCAAAGAAAAATGTCTTTTATTAAGAAAGTAAAATCCCCAAAAGCAGTAACATTAATTTAAATTATATTTTATGAAGAAAATGGATGTACTTTTAATAAAGATGTATTATTTATCAAATATCTCCTGGAATAGTAACTAGGAAATATTTGGGGCTCTTCACTATGTTGAAAGCACCTACAGCAGATGCTACAGCAATATTTAATAATTTTACTATAATACAGGATTTCACTTTCTTTTTTAAACTGATGTATTTATTAAACACCACTGCAAAGGTTTGGCCTTCAACCTCATATACTTTAAGAAGATTACATACTCCAAGTATTTAAAAGTTCAAATTTTAACTTATATTTAATACTAAGTTATACAATGTGCTCATTTTGTTCATAAATAGTCATCTCAATACAATAACATCAGGTATAATACATAAAATCTAATCCATTAAGTCTTACCAATTTATGACCTGATGAGACACTCTTGTGGACAACATTCAGTCCTTAGAAGCTAGAATAACCCTCCAACCATGTGAGGGCATCACAACTTTTAAACTTTCGGCTTTCGATCATTATTATGTCACATTCCTCCTCCGATGCTGAATTCTAAAAAAAATTCTAGCAAAGAGTTTAAGTAAATAAGTGTTTTAATCAAATAGCCTTTAAAAATCTTTTATAGCAAAATTTTGTTTTACCATGATTACACAACTGATACTTTAAATTTTAAATGTAAAATAATTTCATATTTGATTTGGATACTTTGAACTTTAAATTTCAACATGGACTTTCAGGCCATCAGGAATACTTGTTAGTGAAGAGTCAAGGTTTAATATCAGGATCCAGAACTTATGATTTAACACCATATAACTTGTTAAAGACAGTTCTATAGCCCTTAAAATGGCATTTGAGTTCTACTCTTTGGTCCACCATACATATATGAGTTTGTAGACTTATAGCACAGGTGGCTGGATCAGTAACAATCTCTATGGATCATTTAAATGCTTAAGATAGCATTAAATTTTTATTCCTAAATCTCAGTCTGTCTCTACAGCCCCCAATTATTAAGTAGACATGTTAGTAAGCATAATTTTTTAAAACGTGCTTTGTGTAACAGAAGTAAAAATGTATCCTATTCAGCAGTGGTTCTACAGCTCACCTGAGTATGGGCATTGAAGGAAATTGGGTAGGAATATTTAATAATGGCAAAAAACTACCTCATTAAGAATATCACCCTAAATTTATTAATTTTTTTTTTTAACCAGATAGCTTTCAACTAAACATCTATTTTAATTCCTGAGGAATAATATCATTAGTAACATTTTCTGTGTGGATAAGCAGAATGCACATTTACATTTTTAATTGTCAGTAATCCACAGGAAAGGGAACACATATTAGTGGCCACAGTTTTACCTCAATTAATCCCCTAAATAATGATACAAAATGGGACAAGGGAAAGGGAAGAAAGAAGCCATTACTGAGGAAGATTAGTATGTGCAAAGCTATTAAAACAAAAACAAAAACAAAAACAAACCTCAGAGTATTATAAAGGAAACTCTGCAGCTATCTCAAGAGATATTTGACCCAAATGTATGAGTTGGGTTATGCTGTTAGATTTTAACTTTCAATGGAACTTTTCTATCACACATACTCATTTCTAAATATAATCTTTCCAAATGTAATCTCACAACACATTTGACTTCAACAAAATCATACAAATTTGTGTTTTTTTCAAAGCATAGCCTTATAATGAAATCACCTGGTGAAGGCAAAAATCCATACTTGTGAGGGTAGTAGTTTAAAGTTCTGGTCATTCATTAACATCTTACTCAATGATTTTAAAAAGTTTTTATACAACTATTATTTCCTATCCACCAAAATACTATAGCTAACTTAAAAAAAAAAAGCTTAGTTTTGATGATTTGCTCTTTATGGGACAAATCCCACAAAAAGATCCAAAATGCAGTTGTTTTTGTAAAGTAAATGCTTCCTGAAATATGTATCAATACTGCTGGTAATTTGCTTGTCTGCAGCTTTGATGAACTGGTCATTTAAAGGCAGACTGCTTTACCCTTTTGTTAAAGGGCCTGCCAACGAACATGCACTGTTAGGATAAATGCCTGGAAAACCTTTGGAAGACAGAATTAAACCAGCCATGTAAAGCAAATTCGGTAATTTTACTCTCAAGCTTACAGAAAAAATTTTAGAGGTATGTGCATCATACAAATTTGTGATAGATTTAAGGCTTAAAGAGAGGTCTATATTTAAAAAGATATAAAGTTTCTTTATAAAAATTTTCCTAAACATCTATTTTCAAAATTAGGTGTCACTAAGTCTAGGGGTCACACTTGGAAGAGTTTCAATTACTAAATTCCAAAATGTAGAAAATCTTTATTAGGAATATGAAGTGAATCTAGGTAAATGAAATGCTTATAGATGATGAATAAAGATTAATCCGACATCCTTTAAAATTTTAAATTAGAATTCACCTAAAAATGAGTATTTACTTAGAAAGCTATAATAATATATCAATTGTAATCTTGAATCTCTGGCAATACTGCTTTCAAAAACAAATCCTGAATATTCCCAGGGTTATTTATCATTTTATTCTTTTTATTTTGTGAGGAAAAAAATCCCATTTAATAGAGAATATACTATTGAAAGTTCTTAGAATTCAGCAAGAACCAGGCTTATGATTATCACTATTTAGCTTACTTTTCCTTATGGAAAATGTGTATCAGTAGAACAAAATAGTGAGCAGGAGGGCAAAAAGGCCAATGATTTTCAATGTCCAAGTAATTACCTAAAAAGTGATATGCTGAATCAAACCACCCTCTGAGTTCCTAAGGTGCTTGCTATATATGTGTGTGCTTTTTTGCTATACTGGAGACTGAACCGAGGGCCTCACCCATGTTGGGCAAGTGTTCTACCACTGCTACATCCCCAGTCTGGAATTTGCTATTTGAACAAATGTGTTTAAGCTTAGTTTGACACAAATTTTCATTTCCCAGTATAAACCTCATGTGTAAGACTATTCATTAATATTTAGCCACATTTTCACCCTGCTGTTCAAAGGTGAAAAATCTTGACCATGATAAATAAGTGCTTGCTTCTTACAAGGTCAGAAATATTTATTATGAAGGGGGAATGTGATAGCAACTCTGTATGCCCCCAATAAATTACACATAACTGTTCCTTAGAATATGCATTAGGGAAATAAGCTTAGGAATATCAAAGATTAAACTTATGCTCCATCACTGAGCTATACTCCCATACAACACACACACATCTATGTTTTATATTTAATGCACCCGTTAGTAGAAGATAAGCAAATATATAAAGGATTTCATTAACATAGCTTTGAAAAAAAGCTCTAGGATAGGTTATTGGTGTGTTTTTGTTTTTGCTTTGTGGTACTGGGGATTGAACCCAGGGGTATTCTATCTCTGAGCAAGATCTCTAGCCCTATTTTTTATTCTTTATTTTTGTAACAGGGTCTCACTAGTTGCTGAGAGACTCACTAAGTAGCTGAGACTGGCCATGAACATGAGATCCTCCTCTCTCAGTCTCCCAAGTACTGGGATTACAAGTGTGTACCACCAAACCTGGCCCTTACTGGTGCTTTTAAACAGATAATGTTTATTCACAAGTGATATATCTGCATGTCCTTTCAAAAGGAGTAAAAACACCTTATAAAGGATATAAAAGAAAATAAAAAGAAATTGAAACTGAAGGAAATAAAAAAAAAAGGATAAACTAAGCGGAGGTCAGTTAAATATTTCTCAAGTATATGCAATATGACCTGTATACTTTGTTACCAGAAAGCTATATATTTGACTCTGAGCTTAAAATAATAACCAACAAAAAGGAAAAAGAACTTTTTAAAAATTTAAGACACTATCACATATTATGCTTCTGAGAAGTGGTATCTTATTTCTTGAAACAAAATATGTTCTAATAATCCTATAAATACATTTAGCAACATTTTTCTGAACTAAGCTATGTGGAAAACAGAAACAACTGGTACAAATAAACACAGGAATTTTCTGAAGACAAATGGTTAATAATTACTGTGAACAAGAGTGGGATTAGATATTCCAACTCTTCCTTTCCTTGTTCCTCTTCCAACAGCATGCAAGACTAGGGAAAACTTATCTTCTTTATTATCAGTTAAATATATAGAAAGATGTCTTTGGTTTCCAGGACAAATTATACATGACATCTTACTATAGACAGAAAATGTTTAAGTACTGTGCATGCCATCATTACCAATGATACTGAAGAAAAAAAAAACCCTCAGTGTGTGGCCTTAACTGTGAACAGCTGACAGCCACGCTACCTGCATACATACTTTAACATACTGAGAACAACATTTCTGGCCCAAATATCACAAAATTAAAAATTGAAAAATACAATAGCATCTTCCAAATCTTTTAGTATTAATAATTAAGGATGTTCCGACTTTGGAAACAATCAGGAGATAAACTAGCATAAAAATGCTCTTGAGGATATTGAGCAATGAACACTCATTCTAAATTATGTATTTAAATATATTTCTGTCAAATATGAAAAATGCTTCAGAAGTAGCCAACTAAAACCTAAATATAAAAGCTAATTTTTGAGCCAGGTATGGTGGGAAATTCCTGTAATCCCAATACCTGGGAGGCCGAGGCAGGGGATCAAAGGTTTGAGGCCAGCCTTAGCAATTCAGCAAGGCCCTCAGCAACTTAGAGCATGCACGCACGCACGCACATCTAATTTCTGGTAAACTATGGTATTTGAAAGCTCTATACCCATCACAAAAATCTAATATATTCCCTGATCTGAATAATTTGGGATATTACGAGCATATACATGTATATACCCACAGATAATGTTAGCTATACTAAGTCCTTTTTCTCCTTATCTACCTATCACTCCATTATCTTAATAAAAACAAAAAAATTAAAACAATTCCATTTAATATTTCTTTCTCCTTAAAAGGTTGCCAAAATATATTAAAGTTTAAGTACACTGAAAAGGTAAAAATCTAAATTTTTAAACTGTTGAGGACTAAAATAGAAAAACAAAATAACAAAAAGAATGTATAGAACATTCTTTATGGCTCATTATGGTTCAGCAATTTCAGGTTATACTTATATTTCCTTCTCATCTGAACAAGTCCAGCAAAAATATCCTTTTCTTACAAAACTTTGCTATAGAGTTCTAAATTCCGTAGAAAAAAAAAATAGTTTGGTAAATTAGTTTACACAATATTCTGCTTTATTCGAGGCTGTGATTTATTTTAAATCTACTTGGTGGAAAGTATAAATAAATTTAAAAGATTTTACCAGCCATTACCACCTTACCTTCTCAACTAATCTCAAATATCACTCTGAAAATAACTACAATGACCTCTCAGAGTAGGTTGAGAAATTTATTACTTAACAGAGGAAGGTGGTAAGCAAATGAGCAGAAGCATGTAATGATGGGTGAGCATTTAAGAAATAATTGTTCATTGCCAATTTTGAAGTCTAGCAATGTGCTGAAAATAGATGCCAGTATCTCAGGTGTCCCAGTTCAGCTAGCTATAGAAAAACTAAAAGAGAAGAAATGTTTAGGAACCAATGAAACACCACTTCAAATAATAAGATTTATGATTATCAATTTGGTAGCAGACAAACCACCTAATTTAACTATCAGAAAAATCTCTTAAAACTAAGAGGACAGGATAGAATATAAAGGATAGCCATAGATTTGTAAACTCAAGATGTAATGTAAAAAGGTCTTTAAGCTGCAGTACTTTTCAAACTCAAGATAATTAAAATATCAACTTAATATACATGCCTAAACATCACTGTACAGAAAAGTACATATATACACTTCTTTCTATGGAGAAAGAGGACAACCACACTAATATCTGCATGTTCTCCTTCCCTCACCTTTCTCCCCCAAATGTGAGAAATAAAAGATTTCCCTTATAAAACTTCTGCATTATATAATAGCTTATCAACAATAATGTCCTGAATTTGGTAAATATTCTGTTGGTATTTCAGAGACTAATTTTTTATTGGTGGTGGTGGTACTGGGGATTGAACCCAGGGGCATTATACCTCTGAGCTATACTCCCAAACCTATTTTATTTTTAATTTTGGAACAAGGTCTCACTAAGTTGCTGAGGCTAGCCCTGGACTTGTGATCCTTCTGTCTCAGCCTCCCAAGTACTGGGATTACAGGCATGCACCACGTATGGCTTCAAAGACTAATCTTCTTAGGAAGCATACGATAAAGTATTTCAGCTTAAATGAAAATGGTATCTGCAGTTTACTCTTAAGTAGTTCTTAAAATGTTAGGATGACACAAATGTTAACAAAACCTAAGATTATTTTTCCATAGAGTTATTTCAAGATAAATATTCAAGAATTTCCTTCTATATGGCTAAGAAATAATATTCCCAGAAATGTTTTATCTCTAAAATCATCCATCCTCTTCAGACTTTCTTCTGTTCTCTAAATGTTAGTGTTGCTCAAGGTTCTGGCTCAATCCTCTTACCCTACTCTGCTTCCTTGGCAAACTTTGGTCTTTGCTAAAGCTTGAACTCTAAAAATAAACAAATAATAAAGCAAAACAAAATATTACTCAATTTCTTCTATCCTTAATTTCTCTACCTAGCTGCACTCTGAATATTTCCAACCCATCAAACTCATCCACAAGATAGTAAAAAAAATTCATCACTATTTTCTTCTTTCCAAACTAATTCTTTCACAAATACTCCCCAGCAGTACAAGAATTTCCTCAATTAGGTTTTTTGACATTTTAGAGTCAAGTTTAAGTGTTACCCTATTGTAGTCAATGAGTTATAAAATCTTGTAATTCTTACCATCTGATAATCATTCCTTCCTTATCTCCAATGTCTTTTATTTCTGTCCTTGAACATCTTTCTAGTATTTCTGGTCTCTATCCAATTTATCTTCTCTGTTGTCTTCAAATATATTATGCATCAATCAAATTTACCCATCCTTATAGCATATGCCCCACTTTCACAATGGTTCACACTATTTCCTTTAACTGGACTGCTCCTTTCCGCTCATATTTTTAACTGTACAGGACTAGCATCTATCCACCTTTTAGTTTCCAATTCAAAAAGCTACCTCCTGAAGAAATTTGGACTATTCCCTCTAGCTGTCCTTGAAAGACGTCATGTGATAATGTATTTGTTTTTTTCCATATTAGGACAAGCTCATTAAAAGCTGGTATGGAGTTTTACTAATCTTGTTTCTTCTAGTATTTACTACAGGAGTCAATAAACTTGCTAAGGCAAACAATTACAAATTTCTCTGATATTCTCCCTTTGCTTCATTCTGAGCTATCAGGAAGAAGTGATATTTTAAGGCTTTAGTCCTTTGGTTGGGAAGGATGATCTTTTAAGAGGACCACTTACAATGTCAATTAAAAATCCTTTCAATGTTCTGTCTACACTTTGGGACAAATACATATTGCCAGAACCTACAGTTGTCCCTCAGTGTCTGCAGGGAATGGTTCAAGTCCTCTCATGGATGTCAAATATCCATAGATGCTTAAGTTCCTTACATAAAATAGCACAGTATTTGCACATAATCTGTACATATCTGCTTGTATGCTTTAAGTCATCTCTAGATTATGTGTAATACCTACCAAAATGTAAATGCTATGTAAATACTTGTTCTGCTATATTATTTAGGGAATAACAAAAGAAAAGTCTGTGCATGTTCAGTACAGAGACAATTTTTTAAAAAGTATTTTCTATATGTGGTTGGCTTAATCCAAGAACACAGGATCATAGATATAGGGGGATGATTTTACTTTATGATATGATCAAGCATCTAATGCTTCACTGAAATTTTCAGAACACTAAAGGCTTCAGAATTTTATGTGGTCTTCTTTCATCTTTCACTAAAACTCCAATAACCTTCATTCACTACCATGTACAATTATTATTGTATTTACTTCCTATATACTGTCTCTTTGTTCATTAACAAGAATTTGTCTTAGGTTTTAGGAGCATTGATTTCATAACCATACATTATGGCTTTTAAAAATCTGAGGCCCTGTTTTTCCTAAGGTCCTTATAATTATGACTGGACCAATGTCCACGTATGCATGATGTATGATTTTTTGAATGAAGTTAAACTTCTTAAGTCTGAAGTCACTTGGTTTATAGTATACGAACTTTTCTTTCTCTACAAGTTTCTTTATCTGCCTGGTACCAGAGAATGAAGAATGCTCTAACTTTTAAGATGCTGCTGCTGGTGCCTAGTGGGGCTTACTATCATCGTCTATAGCAATTCTCATTCTCAAATAAAAGCTTTCTGTCACTCTTTTTCTTCTGAGGGAAGGTCCAATGGCTTCCCTATTCAGGACCACCTGACATAGGATTTTTTCATAATAAGGCAGAAGAGTCTGCTAACCTTTGATTCCTTAAGAGACTACACAGCTCTATGGTTTGCTGATAAATACAGCCCACAAAAGTAAAGACACCTAATTGCAATTCTTGTATTTACCTTTTTGCTTTCCCTTAGAATTAAGTGGGGGAATAAAATTCAGTAGACATTTTAAAAGTAACCGAAACTAAATTTAACTCAAAGTAAACATCCTTCATTAAGAGACATGGAGATAGGTTTATTATTTCTAGTGAGGGCAAAACTATTTCCCAGGGGGCCTGTTTACGTTCATTAAGTAAGCTTAAGCCTACCTGTTAATAATACCGTCCTGGCTGTCCACATAGAGTATAGCTTCTAGATTCTCTAGACAACTTTTTTTTTTTTTTTTGGCAGGGGGTGTAGTTTCAAACACATGCCTTTAGTTTTGTGTTTAGAGTAATACAACAGGTCTGTGACTATTTTGTCCTATTTAGTTTTACCAACATTGCTTAAATTACATTTTTTATAGGCCTTTTACTTGCTAATCAATACTATAAAACGTAGTCAACACATCTGGGTAATTTTTATTATACCCACTCAACCTAGAAATTTCATTTAACTTCTTTCAATTTCAGTTTCTCAATCTCTGTACATGCTTTCTATGTTAAATTAATAAATGTTGTCAACTAATAATAGCTTGCTTGCTTTATCTGAACACTTTATAAGCAAATTCTTAAGTTTTCATCTAAATCTGGAATCTAACAATGAGCTTTGCTGAGAACATAGATACAGATTCATCTGATCCTCAAAGTACCACTGATTACCTGCCCATCCTACCCTGGCTCACCACTCACATTAAAAACTACAGATTAAGCTACTGACAAAAACATACAATGTGATACAAAGCAATCTGGTGAGGGTAGCAATCATAGCAAGTACTGAAAGAAAAGCTGGAAACTTGTAAGTTAACGCACCTCTGTAACAAGCCCAGATTTGGTACCTTAAATATAGATGTTCATTAGGTGAAGAATATACAGGAACTCTCAGTACTATTTTTTTAACTTTAAATTATTTCAAAATAATTAAGAGGGGAGTGGGAAAGTAAGGAAGGGAAGGAAGGAGGGAGGGAAGAAACAGAGATAGTCCTAAAATGTCATTAAAAACTTGTTCCCTAATTTTTGACTTCTTGGATTATCCTCTACTAGAGGTCCTTAAATAAAATAGGCTGAAATAAAATCAGATAAATTATTTAAGTATTAGATACTAATTATCGGGGACTATATTTGGGGTGGCTACAAAATGGTCCAGGTCCGCATCCTTAAGATACTTCCACATCATTAATAGGAGAGAACATTTAACCAGTAACAATGTCCAACAAGTACTCCACTACATAGACAAATCTCAAACATAATACTGGGTTAAAGAGAACAGACACAAAATATAGTGTAACATTCTACTTACATAACATACCAGAAGTTAGGATAAGGAGAGGGTGTGACTGGAAGATGGCATGATAATGTTATGAAGGAGGTTTATAAAATCCTGTGTGTCCTGATCTTGGGGCTGCTTACAAAGGTGTTTTCAGTTTGAGTTGTACATTTATGAATGGTGCACTTTTCTGACATAATTTTATTAAAAATGTTTTTTAAAAATCCTATTACAGAGCATTCAAAAATTGTATTAGCCAAGTAGTGAAACATGTCTTACCATCTGAGTTAAACACGTACTGGTTAATGATGGCCTGAAGCTTCTTAGAGGATGAGCAAAACAAAGACAAATTATCGTATACACTACCCATGGGTATTGATAGGCTGAGTTTCAACATACTTTTAACTTCAAAAAATAAAATCTCACAAGGATCAATAGTAACATAAGTGCCATGTCCAGTGGTGCATGCCTATGTCCCTAGTACTTGGAAGGCTGAAACAGGAGGATCATAAATTCAAGGCTAGCCTGGGCAACGTAGCAAAACTTTCTCCAAATAAAAAATAAAAGAGCTGGGGGGGGGTATAGCTCAGAGGTGGAATACCCCTGGGTTCAAACTGTAGTATGGCAAAAACCAAAACAAAACAAGTAATGCAAGATTTTTCTAACATAAAATGCTCAAGGTTAATGCATTTTTAAATCCAGTAATTTTTAAACTAGATGTAATCACACAAGTGAATAATCACTGTAAAAATTTTAATGGAAAATCATCAAGTATTTACTAAAAGATCCATCATAAACTCACTAAGCAACTGATTTCAATAACCTATGTCTACTACTCTTATTAATTTCTCTTTAAATCCTAGTGCTATCATAAGAAAGGACAAGCGGACTCAAGGGGATGATGCACCTTAGTAACTGTTTCTATCACTTGTTAACTACAATTACGCAATTTCTTCATGAAGACAAAAACACTGCAAGTGCTTATCAATGAAACTAAATTCTTACAAGCTACCCAACTTCTTCCTTTAGTCTAAAGTTTCTTCCCTTTAGTACTCCTTTACCATACTGACCTGATATATAAGAATGGATGAAACTGTTTGCTATAAATTTTTACTTTGAGCTTTTATAGACAAAAACTCCCAGTGAAAGCCTGATCCCCAGTGATTTATCAGGATAGTTTCTAAGCTAATTCTATAGATTTAACAAAGCTAAGAATTATCTTTGGAAAGTTAAATTCTAAAAAACTTATAGTTACTACTCAGAAATACCAATACACTAAGATATCACTAAAAATTGACTTTATAATATGATAATTTCCTAGAAAGCTAATTATGTAAGCTACATTATTCATTTTAAATAAGGCTTCCTAAAAAGGACTATATTATTTTTAAGCCATCAGTATCTACTATCTCTTGCTCTATATATTTATGTGGGGAGGTTCTGGGGATTGAACTCAGGGGCATTCTACCTCTGAGCTACACACCCAACACCCAAACTGACCAATTTTATTTTTAATTTTGAAACAGGGCCTTGCTAAGTTGCTGAGGATGGACTCGAACCTGCAACCCTCCTTTTTCAGCCTCCCAAGTACTGGGATTACAAGTGTGCACCACCACACCCAGTCTGTCCTTATAATTGAAGATGGTTTTATTGATTGATTCCTGGAGGACTTCACAACTAATAAATATGGAAGACAGAAACTATGATGGTACCAACAGGAAGATTGAAAGAAAGGATTGAAAGTAGCTTCAGTTTTAGTATAATTTAAGAACTGGACATCCTCAAGAGAGAATATCTAAATAAAAGTAGAGACCTCTCAATTTGCTGATTCTAATTTAAATACAGAAGGAAACAAGCCACTAGAGACCTTTAAGTTAAATGTGGGAAAGTATATTAGTTACTCATATTTTGATTAAAAAGATACTCTGCTAAACGGAAAGATTCCTAGGTGGTGGGGAGGCAGTTTCAGTCTTTCATGTAAGGCAAAAATCAGGGATCTTCAGATATATAGGGCATGTTTAACAAAAATTGGCATGAGCTAAAAGCTGCCCTACTGAAAATTGTTCCAATATTTCATAAATAAGAGTTTGAAATACAGTATCTGGCAACAGTGGCAGATAAATTTATGCCTCAAAATAAGTAGATAATGTAAACGATTTATGGCCCCTGAACTCCTGTATGGTTCTATTTAACAGCAGAATCACCCCCATAAAATGTTTATTTCACAAACAAGTATTTAAAAAAATCCTAAATGTAAAAGTAAAAAACATACAAGGTAATCTAGTGAGATCCAAAACAAACAAGGTCAGACGTTACTTTCAGTGTTTTTTAAAGCTTAAGGCACACAAGTTTTCAACTCATCTGCAGTGAATAAACATTTCTACAATACTTTCTTAGCTGACAGACCTATTTATTAAGTGTGTAGGTATTTGTCAACTGAAGTTATAAATTGTTAGAACCAATGAAGCTGGTTACTACTACTTTCCTCAACTGAAAATTAACAAGCTGGTTAAAAAATTAGAAAGAAGACAATAGTCATTTTCCACTAGGTTCAGCTTGTCACGTTGGTATCAACAGGCCAACTTATAGTGAAGAATGCCTAATCAAAAATATACATTCTGGTTGTATTTTGGCATTAATTCACTATAAACAAGCATCTAATAACTTTGGTGCTGAACAACAGGTCTCAAGAAGAGAACATATTCCTAACCCATGAGAAACTACAGAAAAAGCAACTTGCCTCATTTCTTATATCTTAAAATTTGTTATTTAAAAAACCAAAAACAGATAAGGAAGTATTTAGCTTCAACAATAAATGATAATCAATTTCTATGGTTGTAATGGAACAAATGAAGCCTTTTAATATTAGATCAAAATTATTAAAAACTTCAAGTCTTTCTACACTGTTTAGGTGAAAATAATATATACCATTCATATTGATATAGAAGCTCATTAAATTTAGATATTTGAAATAAATTTAAATATATTTGAAAACAATTTTACTATATTTCTAGAGTGTAATTTTTTCTTTTTCTTCAGAAAAGTATAAATATACCCCGAAGTATGCATACTCTGTCTACATTTGATAAACTATTTGAATTATTAAACGTTCATTATTGTTTCATGCCGTATTATATGTATTAATTTACACCACTATAGCAGAACTATTTGAAAACTGTATAAACATGGTACTACAAATCTTAAAACTTATTATTCTAAAAGTGACTGTTCAAAAACATTTTTGGTTAAGGAACACACAATCTAAAAGATACTTTGTTAGAAAATATCTTTAGAGTGACACACACAAGCAAATCAAGCCTAAGAATTAAAAGTTTTTACCACTTCTAAGCAATGTAGACCATGTCTTAATATGACATGTACATGCACTAGCAGTACTCTTTCCTAATGAAAGAGCTACGTAGTTGAGTCCATGAGTGTTATCCAAAACTATGCCAAAGACACAAATGCGTTGCCAGGCAGAGTTAAAAGAATCTAACAAGCTTTGTGTGAATTTTAAAAATGCTGTTTGCTCTCAACTTTTATTAATTAAACATAGAATGATGGAGTGCTAATAAATATTCAGCAAAATAACTGAACAGAGCATATACTACTTGAAATGTGTGTTAAGCAGAAAGATAAACCAAAGTACTTTTTGTGAAAAATGAACTCTGAGACTTTATTCTGTATATTTTAAAGTTAAAAATGAAATCTGTACATTTCTGAAAAAGCAAACTGTCTTAGAGGCTTATAAGTCAGTAACACAGGTCTAGTGAAGTCTAGCAAACAAACTTGATGTTAAATTTCTTGTCAAAAATTAAGTAATGACTACTTTGATACCTTGGTCTTGTCCCTCCAATTTTTTAATTTGAAATATTATTTTGCTATGTTATCACAACTTTTACAGATAAATCATATGAAATAGTATAAAGTTAAAATAATTGTAGTTTATTTTAGACTAATTTTTTGTATTAAAATATACTAGGTAAGTGGTTATTTCATATCATAAAATTCAATACAGAAAATGCAAACCCTTCAAGAATATACTTAAAAGTGCACAAAATGTAATGAAAAGAAAAGTATGTTTTTAGTCTATATAAGATAGAGATTGTCCTTTTGGTTTATTTTGCTGCTTTGTCCCATGCTAAATACCATGTGATTTTCCCCCTTAAAATAACAAAGATCAGTTTTATGCAAAGCAATTCATGCATACACTCTTGCATGTATGCATTCCATATGTAAGTATTCATACCTATCCCAGAGGTTCTTTGATTCCTGAAACGTGTTCAAATGGAACGCTTGGTAGAAAGCAGTTGAAGGATTCCTGTGAGATCCAAGAATCAAATGGAAATGAGGTTGAGAATGTACAGTAAAATTACTACTTTAAAAAAAAAAAAAAACTGGAAGATTTTAGATTTTTAATACAGTGCAACTGCTTTAATGAAAATAGAAAAAAGCCACAAACTTGCTTAAAACAACACTTTGAAAAAAATTAAAAACTAGACAAGATTCAGTAGATCCTAAGTAACAATTCAGGATTAAAGTTCTAAAAGAAAGGAGTAATAGGTACAGTTAAATACTAGTATCCGATTGTGTATGTGTGTGCATATGACTGTGCCTAGTTTGTAGCCTATCAACCCTCCCTTAGCAGACGCCTTTATAAATATCTACTGGTTTAGCAGTTTAACAAAGCTACTCTCAAGTATTCATGTAAAATGTTAAACTATACCTTTCTTAGGATTTGCTAAATGACAGTGGAAAAGGTTTGATAATGAACATTAAGAGTTCTTTCCTTGGACTTGACACTTTTCCACCTTCAGAATCCATTTCTTTTGTGTGTGTGTGGTACCGGGGATTGAACTCAGGAGCATTCTACCTCTGAGCTATTACCCCAGCCCTATTTTTTAGTCTTTATTTTGAAACAGGATCTCACTAAGTTGTGGAGTGCCTCACTAGGTAGCTGAGGCTGGCCACGAACCTGGATCCTCCGGTCTCAGCCTCCCAAATGCTAGGATTACAAGCGTGCGCCACCACATCTGGCAGAATCCACTTCTTAATGTGTGGTTTTCTCTGGGCTAGTGCAAAAAAGGGTGCTGCAATTTTATGGCAGCTTTCTAACTTCCTGCATTCGTATAATACCCCTTTAAAGAGTAAGAACTTATTCACCATAGTTATCATTCATTTCTACCATTCCCTACAGCTAACACCATAGAATATTAACTGATGGGCTCATCTGGGCAAGTGCCAGTATATGGATGATTTACCTTCTATCTCAGGAGAGTTTCTGAGGGAATTAAACTTTGACAAAACTACTTCCTAATAGTTCTCCCTCGTCTTCAGTATATTCTACATACTCCCTGACCTCCAATCTGTATTTTGGAGGAACTAACAAAGACTTATCCCATCACTTTATAAAAAATTCTTCACCCATGCTGTACCAGAATAACAGCAACAGCTAATGATGTAGGTGCTTATTATATACCAGACACTATTCTAAATGCTTTACATTTATTAACTTTCACAACAGGTTTACCTAAAAGGGCTTAGAGTTACTATCCCCATCTCACAGATCAGAAAACTGGTGTCACAGAGTTAGTAGAGTAGGTGGTAACCAGTCTCAAAGTTTATGCTCTTAAACCACTAAGTTAAGCATAGAGCAGAGTTAAATTTCACCCTCTCTATATCTCTATTAAACAGTGATACTACTACTATTTAGCTTTGCAGAATGAGGAATTGAGACTATCTAAATTTCCTAGGATACAGTTAGTGCTCAATAACTACGATTTTATATACAAAATGAGCTTCAGACAATTCTGAGGCCCTAGTAAGTGCCTTTAGAAAGTCTGTAAAATTATTTGTACAATAAGAAAACTATTTCTAAGGTCTCTGGAATAGCAATCAAGTATCAGTAATCATCAAATAAGACAAATACATCACAGAATCAATTTCAAAACTCAGACTAAAATTTACTAAGTTATGTTATATATTGAATTAAAAATTATTTTTGTTTTGTTTTGTTTTGCAGTACTGGGGATTGAACTCAGGGGCACTCTACCTCCGAGCTATACCCCCAGCCCTAATTTTTATTCTTTATTTTGAAACCGAGTCTCACTAAGTTGTGGAGTGCCTCACTAGGTAGCTGAGGCTGGCCGTGAACCCGGATCCTCCGGTCTCAGCCTCCCGAATGCTGGGATTACAAGTGTGCGCCACCACGCCCGGCTCTTGAATTAAAAATTATTTTTAAAAGGCACTCTGAATTTAAACCAGTAGATATCTCTTAGATAGATCAGGAAAGGGAGACAGAGACTAGCTGCCAAAGGTTCACCAAAGCAGCTATTTGATTAATTAGGATCCCTTAATAACCTGTGCTTCTTGATGCCTGCCTCATCTCCTTTCTATTCTTTTCTAACTCCTTTCTTTTTTTTTTTTTTTTTTTTTTTTTATGGTACTGGGGATTGAACTCAGGGGCATTCTACCTCCGAACTATACCCCCAGCCCTATTTTTTATTCTTTATTTTGAAACTGAGTCTAAGTTGCGGAGTGCCTCACTAGGTAGCTGAGGCTGGCCGCGAACCCGGATCCTCCGGTCTCAGCCTCCCGAATCTAACTCCTTTCTATTCTTTTAACCTTTTCTCTACTTTTCCCTTTAATAGATCTAAGGAAAAGATATTGATTAGATCTACCAGTAACAAGGCTTAAGAGGTTTATAACTACTATTTATTTAATGTCATATATCCTTTCAAGATACATTTGTCAGGATACTTTTTTTAAAAAATCATACTTGGAAACTGGGTCTGCCAAATCAAATGAAAGTCAACTGAAGCAAGTGAAAACTCAATTTGGCTTTTTTAAAAACTATATATGGGAACTAGTTGGCTATTCTTAGGTCTGTTTGGAGATCTCAAGTTTAAATGGAATGACTCAAAAAGGAAAGCAGTAAATAGTTCCAAGTTATTATTATTATTCTCCAACTCTAGAATTAAAATTTCAAAGAGAACTCACTTTAAGTATGCTTAAAATTAAATATAAAGATGACTTTTTAAAAAAGGACTTCAGATACCTTGCCTTTGGAAATGTAAATATTTAATTTGAAGCAAATTCATTTGCCAAATAAGTTGATTTCAAATGAAGTCATTTTACTTAAGGTATGAAGCTGCAGCAATTTCTCAATGTAAAATATTTCTTGTAAGTCAAATATAAAGTGAAAAAAGAACATATCTACAGTCAACAGTAAGTCTTGGGGTATGAAAAGAACCTGTGAAAAAAAATGTAGTTAACTGGACCTAAAGAATTTAAAAACATGTCAGAAGTAGGTTGCAAAATTACACAATAACAAACATCTTTTCTACATAAATGAAGAAGCCATTTAGAGTTATACAATTTATATACTATAGAAAAATTTAAATAGTCTAACTTTTAAGGATAAAAAATGTAGTCTTATGAGAAATGAAATTGTGGGTGGGATGCAGTTCAGTGATAGAACACTTGGCTAGCATGCAACAAAAAGGCCTTGGATTTGAACCTCTGCACTGCAAAAAAAAGGTTTTCTCCCCCCTAGTTTCTGAAATACTTCAAGTGAGATGTTATCCATAAACAGATGTTTTTGTTTTTTAGCAAATAGCAACAATAATTTAATGTCAAAATATTGATTAATAGACATAGTTAAAGGTGTCAAGTCTGAAACCTAGTTATCAAAACCGCCAAGGCGTGGGGGTGGGGGGTAAGAAGAAAAGAATCATTAGTAAATCCTAATGGGTTTCATCATCAAAAGACTTCTATTTTGGAATGACATAAAAATTGAGGGGATTAAGAGCCCAAGAAAACTCTTTCAATAGGATCATTTCAAGGTTACAGTCGATGAAACCTGAAAGCATCAGGAGGTAAAGTAAACGTAAAGATTAATTAGAAATATTAAGTTTTATGTAGCTCTGGTCACACATTCTCTTCTGCCAAAGAAATGAAATTTGAAATGAGTTTTCTAATAACTTACTTGAATCAATATAAATGATTCTTCTAAATATACAGCCAGTGAAGCAATTCTTTGGAAGACTGAGGTTTGGTTTACATTGAATTTATTTCAGCCAGTGAAGCAATTCTTTGGAAGACTGAGGTTTGAATTTATTGAATTTATTTCAGTCACCTAATATGAAAATGCTACTTTGCTATTTGTGAATATTTTTCAAAATCACTGAACAAAATATATTCCTTCCTCCCTGACTTTATATACTAGTCTGTCATGACTATTCCAAGTACATGAAAGTAGTATGTCATACAGTGATATAAAGCATCTAACCTGTCTACTTGGTTTAGCAAGACAATATCTTCTTAGGATAATTATAACAGGGAGGAAAAAAATCACATATGCATCATTACTGAAAACTAAGCCACGAAAGTTGATGGAGATTCAAAAGATAAGGTATAAGAGCCTTGAATTCAGTGAACACTTTATTATTTATGTCAAAACTGAACTTCAGAGATTTCTAAATAGAAATCAGGGAAACACAATAAGCAGAAGATCAACAAAGGTCATCTCCAATATTATTATCTGGGGAACTGGAAAGACTAAAAATATCCTTTGGATAAAGGGTTGCAATACAACCAACATATCAGTGGCAGTAACTTTTCCTTCCTCTCTCCCATATCTCATTGTCTGACAAGAAATAAAGCAAAACTTTCAACTCTGAGAACATTCAAGAGCAGTGTCTGGAGTTGAAAATTTGAATGAGTCTACAAGCTTTGTCACTTAATGAACATGTGACTCAAATTCTTAGAGCCTCAGTTTCCCCTAATCCATAAAATAGGAAGAAAAGACTTCCTTCAAGGCTATTGAAAAGTCGGTAGAAGACTATGTCTATAGAGGGCCTGACATAATTAAGCTTTGTGTTTAAAACAGAGTTATGGTTTCTACATTATACTGTGCAAAAATCAACTTTTGGTAGAGTATCTTAACATAGACCAATCGTTCATCACCATCCAGGTAATACTGAAGCACACGGAATACTTAAATTTAGAACTATTTAGTAGATTCTTTGGAATGAGATTTTTTTTCTTTCGTTTTTTGCAGTACAGGGCATTCTACTTCTGAGCTAAACCCCTGCCCTATTTTATATTTATTTATTTATTGATTGATTGATTGATACTAGGGATTGAACTCAGGGCCATTCCACCTCCGAGCTACACCGCCAGTCCTATTTTTTATTCTTTATTTTGAAACAGGGTCTTACTAAGTTGCGGAGAGCTTCACTAAGTAGCTGAAGCTGGCCATGAACCCACATCCTCCAGTCTCAGTCTCCCAAGTACTGGGATTACAAGCATGGGGCACCATGCCCGGCCTTATTTTTTATTTTGAAACAGGGTCTCATTAGGTTGATTAGTCTCACTACTTGCTGAGGCTGCTCTCAAATCTGCAATCCTCCTGTCTCAGCCTCCCAAGTACTGGAAATTAATTACAGGCATGCGCTGCCATGCTCAGCTAAGAATTTTGATTTTGGGGACTAGTGTTCCCCACGTACTACCTTAAACACAACTCTATTGTAAAATTTTAATTTATAATATAATAATCACTGAAAGGGGTATTGAAAGGCAGTAAGATAAATTCTACCTTAACAATAAAAGCTTCAAGAAACACTTCTAATAGCAATCATAAACTTATTATAAAAATCTAAGTTTACCATAACCCCTTCATTCTGGTTCCTGTCAAATTAATCATTTTCCAAATATGAAAGATTTCCACTCTCCCATGACATTAAACAAGCTGCCTTCTCCCTCAGCTTGGAAGAGCACCCCTTTCTCTTATCAGTGACCTAATCTGAATGTTCAAGATTTCATGAGTTAGCCTCAGAAGAATGTACAAATAATGGGTTGATTCTAAAGACATAAACTAGGTGGCTGGGGAAGAGGTGGCAGAGACTTTCAGTTTATCCTCTTGTATGTTTTCAATGTTGAACTATATAAATATATATCTTTGCAGATACTTTTACTACCTTCTAACCCCAAAATGATCTGACGTCTCACCTGATACTTACAGTCTACAATGTATATCAAAGTATGCATCTGATAATTATTTTCATATAGCCTGAGATCTTGGAGGGCAGGATAGTCTTATTTTTATATCCTAAGGCTTACTATTCAGGCAATACAAAAAAGGTTGAAAGCATACTGTTGCTTTTAAATGTTTTCTTGGGCATTCAACCTATTGAAAAAATACTTGCAAACTTCATTATTATCACACAACGGTCTAATGGCAAAAAGGGTTTGACAAGAGAAAGGTTTAAACTGGAAGCTCTCTTATGAAGCTCTTCTAAATATGTTAACTCATCAGGGCTGGAAGGAATTTTAAAATTTGTCCAAGCCCCAAATTCTAACTTTACCAATGAGAAAAAGTTAAATGACCAAAGAAACAAGCAAAGTGGTAAAAGAACCAAGATTAGAAGACAATTTGTTATTATATTCCTTATCATGACTTCTCTGGCCTAAAACAGTATCTCCTTTTCTAGGATGTGTCCATAAGAATTATATTTGCAGAATCAAAACTGAAGACTTGGTATAAGTTATAGCACGTCAAGGGGTAATCTGGGAGAGTACTTTGGACACTAAAATCTTAACATTTCTGTGATGTACACTTGCCATACATATTTTTTGTTTTGGTTTAACATATAAAACCATTTGGCAGAACTGAATTCTAATTCTATTTTAGGAACTAGTGGGCTTTAAATTTGCTTTGGAATTTCTTTATTCACAGATTAAACAATTTTCTTGTGCAATAATGAAAAGAATTAGCCTAAAACAATAAAAATAACACAAATTTATCAGTATTATTTACAATAATTGTCATCACAAAGTTTATTTTCTACATAATAATATGCTTTGGCCAAATTTTAGTGAAAGCTTACGGGAAAGGAAAATTTAAAATTCAGACTTTACTACGTGTGCCTACTCTGATAATTGGTGTATGTCCTGGATGAACATTAACAAAATTATTAATGCAGTTATCTGCAGAATTTTCACTTAACCACCATAAATACATGTACAACTGAAAGAATGAGAGCTCATTCTATTTCTTAAAAATAATTGTTAGCATAAGTGCAAAGAAGTAATCTGATTTGAGGTTTTAAATTTGAGAGGTCCATAGCAGCATATATGAAATTTATTCACCTGATCTAAAAGTAGAAGTTGTGCTAATATTTTTAATAAAGCAGTCAATGTTAACTATTATGTGACAAGTTTGAAGCATATAAAGTATATTTATTAGTGTCAAAGAATGAAACATAGGAATGATGTAAACTGACTACTTCTAAATTTTTATGTGAGAGACCCAATTTTTTCCCCTGACCATTGCTAGATTAAGAATATAATAAATATTAAGTAATTTGATATGTTTAAGAATTGCTGTGCGAAAGATATTAAATCAATGATTCAGGTATTCATATTCTTTGTGAATGCAACAATTAGTATTATACTAACTAAAATAGTAGCCTTCAATCACAAGCCTACTGGTTGAGTACAATGAAAAACTGTAAGCGTAAAGGATTTATTACAATTCAGCAGTTTTGCTGCATATACCCTATATTGTCAACTTTGGTTAGGATTTCTTATTAAAAAATCTTTCCATTCGTAAGGAATTACTTAGGAAACATCATTCAAGCTAAATTTAACCAGAGAGATCTGTTTTTGTAAAGCCTCTCTTTCCTCATACTTAAGTATTCAAAGAGTAATATAATTAAGAAATAAAAAATAGTATCTTTTCGTAAGAGGAAATACATACAGGTCTAAAACAAAAAACTGGGCTGCTATTCCTCACCATTAACAAGTGTTCCTATTGTAAGACCATATTTCATGTCATTCTATTATATTTTCTTCCATCTTGGTTATCTGTTATTACTCTATACTTCCCCAACCCAAAAACTGTCATTGTAGGAAAAGAAAAGTCAAAATCCTTTTATAATAACTTCCCTAATAACTTATTCCTGTTAGGGAAGAGATTAATTTTGGTTTCTTTACCATATGATTGGTAGGGCTGGCACGCCCTACTAAAAAACACTAGGAAGCATGACTACTTCCAACGTCTTCTGGTACAGAGAAAATAACTCCACTCGAAATTATAAAGTACCAGGACCCATATATCTAGCATCATGCCATTTCCAAAGCAGTGCTATCAGAATCTGTGAAGGATATGAGAAGTACATATATGATCTACTACTACCAGTCCTATATAAAAATGACTCTTCGTAAGAGTGATTTAGTTGTGATCTCATATCCTCCTTTCTCCTCCGGGATAAACCTCAAGTATTACTAAGATAGTTGAAATCTGTATTAACCCCACATTGATAAGCCCTAACATTTTCTAAAAACACCAGCCAATGTTTGGCCTATATTAATTGGTCCACAAAAACTTTTAAACAATTACTTGTCAATGTGAATTGAAGGGCCACACTCCTACTAATAAAGCTCTTGGCTTTGGGAATTTCTGGTACTTTAGATGATTAGCCTTTCTGGAAGTCTGTTAACTTCCTTTACTTAGGGCCAGGTTTATGACTAAAGTACATTTTAATAATAAGGCACTTATGAATGTGCCAATATCAGTTTATATTAAAGAGTGTCACATATAGGTAAGATTTTACACTCTCTGATTACTAACTCTTTGGTAAGAATACCCTCTCAAAGGTTTATATAGGCATTAGATGGTATCTAGCGTGTGACTTATACAACTTATATAAGTCTGGATGAGGAAAATTACCCCCACAATTCAATATACAAAGAAATACAAAGCCAGGCATGGTGGTCCTCGCTTGTAATCCCCTGCTAAACTGGAGGCTGAAGCAAGAGAATGGAAAGTTTGAGGATAGCCTTGACGACTTATAGAGACCCTGTTTCAAGAGCTGGGGATGTAGCTCAGTTAGTAGAGAGCCCCTGGGTTCAATCCTCAGTACCCCACACGGGGCAAAAACAAAAACCTCCATTAAAATATGTATATATAAATGTACAAACACAATTTATATTTATAACACATACTAAGGCACACCACTTAATGCTCACAATTTATAATACTTTATCAGTAGTCATTAGCAAACTACAAAAATAAAGCCATTAGCCAGATATAGAGATATATGTCACTAAGGGATCCTTACAATTAGGTTTTTAAGTCTTGAGCTGCAGTTTAGGAGTTCACAATTGCAGCCATTCATGAGTTCCTGGAATGTGGCCTTCATTTCAGAGTTCACATTGGTCAGTTATCTATGGAAAGCAATCTGTACTATGTTCCTTTTAGGGCTGGTAATATTTTGCACCTTCTTCTGTTTACAGTAAATGATTCTGTTAAATGTGTAGGTAGTTTAAACATATTCTGTAGCATTCATTGTAAAGTGGCTTACAGTTCTTTATGAACTGTATTTTCAACCACTATTATATCTAACAGTTTACACAAAACCAATTTGAAAAGTTTCAACAACTAATCTTAAGATTTTCTAATGAAAATGGCCTGAAAGATATATCAACATCATAGTAATTAATATCATAGAGTCAATAGGCAATGGAAACTTAGATCTTTTTTGCATATGCAACCATCAGCCCTTTTGAGGATATGACAATATCAAAATGTATTAATAAAAGGCCATGTTCTTTAGTATAAATGATTTCAAAATTAAGCTGCTATTGCACCTTCTATTAAGTAATGAAACCCAAATCAGAAGGTAAGAGTGTTCAATGTATCAACCTAAAACCCACCTCATTGTTGGTTTTTTTTGTTGTTAATTTCTCATTTTTTCTTGCTTTTCTCAAAAAGAGACTGCATTTACTAAAGTTCCTTTTTATTTAAAAAAAAAAAAAAGCAAGCATCTTATTTATAATATTTTCATAAGATCTGAATTTGTCAATCTATTCAATAAAGTTTAGGTAGTATTACTCAAGGCCTTTTACTCCAACTTAGTTTACATTTGAATGATTGCAAATAAAACTATGCAGAATTTAAAAAGGCAACCCCCCAAATCACCAAGTTAAAATTTAAATTTTTGGTAAGATAATTTCTCAAAAGTACTCATCTTAGTAATTTAAACAAATGCCTGTAAAACTGTGTAATTTCAAGTGTAAAACTTTAAAATGCCCTTTTACAAAGGCTTTGCATTAAAAAAAATATATACTATTTTTACATAATGGATTCATTCCTTCACCAGGTGTTTTGGTCCAGTGATGTGAACCAACGTCAAATGTGTAAGATTACATCTTGGAAACTAGCATGTTAAATTAAAAACCATATGAAAGAGTATAACAAAAACTAGAAATGGAAATCTCATTAGCAACACAGATTTTAAAAGTCTGGGTTGAGGGAGAGAAGTACCATGTTTAAAATGGTACACATCAAAACCCTTGTACTGGATTAACTACTGCAACTGGTTAGAATGATACAGTAGTATCTACAGTTTAGACAGTCACATTTTTGTTAATAAAGATTATTTAGATTACCAACTTGTTAATCAAGAAGAGAAATAAATGCATCTTTGAGGTCATATCCTAAAGAATACATTCCAAAGTTTCCATTTGTCCACATATCCCTCTGTTTCATGCTATATCTTATTAAAGTTCTGAGGAATATATATATATTATGTATGGTGTAAAGAGAAAATATTCTTCATTCATGGGCATACTTTGTATGGAAAGGGAAAGAAGGTTGGGAAACCAATCACTTCTTGAAGAGAGATGGGCAGTGTACAGGAACAGAGAGGTAACTAAACAAAAGGTTATTTATCAGGAAAAATTGGCTTCTGGCAGCTAGAAAAGTTGACTGCTATTACCAAAGGTGAAAAAACAAACTCAATTTGCATTTTGGGTGTACCCCTAGGTCTGAAAATGAAAGCAACTATATAAAAGTAAAGAGATTTTTCTGAGTGGCTTGTGGAATAAGTCCCATCCATGACTAGCTAGCTGAGCTCCCTTATGGGCACATGGAGTTCTCAAGTGGAAAAAAGACTTTCCACAAGCAAGACACCTATAAAAAAAAAAAAAAAAAAAAAAGATGAACTTTGAATTATAAAAAGCAGAGATGAATGAATTTCAGTGTGCATTTTTCAAACTAACAGAAATATGTAACAAACATACAAGGCTAATTAGAAGTGGGAAGAAAAAAATGTGAAAGAACTAAGAAACATAGAAAGAAAAAGTTTTAACATATCATTGTATTCTTCTATATACCAATTATTTTAGAAATCCATAGAAAGTCTTATTTAACACATCTAAAATTAACCTCTCAAAAACCCCAGAAAATAAATGTGTAACTATAAACTACCTGAAAACTTCCTCTAACTTTTTACGTAGTTTAAAAGTGTTATAACAAGTGAGTGTTTTAAATTTTTCAATATATATAGTGTCAAAATTTCATGGGACATTTCTTCGAAACCCCTAAAAAGTCTCATTAAAACCACCAAACATCAAGAGCATCCCTTACATAGAGGGAGCCTATTATTGACATTTGCGTTTTTCCTATGAAACTTATAATTTCAAGAACTGCAAGTTTTTACTACTGTTAATCTCATACTTCCCATTTCTACAGTAAAAATACTGATGGAGGATAAGAACATCTTTCCAACAGATTTTTTGTTCAACAATCAAAAGTAGTATCTTAGAGGAGTCATTGGGAAGCCCCATGACACCCTTTTATTAAAAGGCTAATTTTCAAAGCTGGATTTGACATTTCATTCCTTAAATGAATTCTGGTTTGTTGTTACTAGAAGGCCTTCTGGTTTTCCAGAATGGAAAATTTGTAAATATTTTCATGTGTCAGCATCAAAACTCACTGATGTAAGCATCAAAACTCACTGTGTGATGTAAGAGACAATTCTATGGGAGCACACTAGCTACCACCTTTAAATTGTTGCGATTGGGCTGAAATCCAGCTGTTTGAATAAACAGTGTTGTATCTCCACCTATTGTTTTTTAAAAACTGACAAGACCAATTCTCTCATTATATACTTCCACTTTAGCAATTTAAATCAATTTTACTAAACATAAATTAAGTTTTATATTTAAAAATAAATCTCTCAACTGAAAAAGTAAATCTCTCAAAATTGCATCCCATGCTGTTTGGCCAAGTATTCCTATCAAATAATTAAAATAAAGATCTCCATACCTGTCTTCATCACCATCAACAGGAATAGCTATGCTGAATACAGAAGTGGCGAGATTGTTCATAGGTGTTAACTGAAGGGGGTTTGCCAGAGCATCTGCAACAGGCGGCTTCACAACAGGCTTATTTTCAGCAATGAGAGAAAGTGGCGGTTGAGGTAGGGGTTCTGATTTTCTTCTAGTATCGTCAACTTGCCCGATTAAAGGCTGGGTCTGAGTCTGAAACTGGGTTAGGTCAGACTGTGGTAGACTTGTTGGTGCACTGTGTGTGCCCTGCGCTAACGGCTGCCCAACGTGCTGGATGCTGCTGCTGCTCCTGCTGACTGGCGTATGGCTGCTCAGCTGCGGCGACTGGGCCAGAGGAGCGGGTACATTTGGCATAGTAACAGAAGTGGTAGATACACTAGGCACGCTTGGAGCGGGCACAGCTGCAGGCACGTTTGGAACTCCGGGCACCACGGTGTGAGGGCCACCAGGCACGGCTGACAGCTGACCACTGCCACCGATCTGCGGTGGAGGCACGGACTGGGGCTGCCCAGCCCCGGTAGAACCCATGCCCGGCTGCACCACGCCTCCCACACCAGCCGGAGGCACTCCGGCCGGCTGAGAAGGTGCGGCCTGCCCGCCTTGCGCTGGTCCAGGTCCCGGAGCCACAGCTTCACTGGGCTGAGAAGACGCACCCATTATCTGCGTTCCCACCGAGGCATTCTGGCTGGTGCCTATGGAAAAACTGGCAGCAGTAGGGGGCGTCGCTCCGGCACTGGTGGAAGAGGGCTGCGCGGGGATCGATGGCTGCAAGCCGGCCACGTGCTGCTGCAGATACTCACTCTGGCTAGAGGACTGGACCGGCAGCAAATGCCCAGGTGGTATCTGCGGCTGGGGATACGCGAACTGCTGGGAATGCTGCGTTGCAGAAGCGCCACTGGTCGGGCCAGGCGGCGGAGGCAGCGACACAGGCGGTTGAGCCAGAGCTACATTCGGCGGCGGCAGACTCTGTGCACCCGGCCCCGAAGAAGGGACGCCACCGCCCCCGGCTCCCGGTGGCTGGCTTGATTGTGCCGCGGCTATCATTGGCTGCGGCCCGGCCGAGACTCCCGCGAACGGCGTCGGCGGCGCAGAGCTTTGAGCCACAGCCCCACCTACGGGCGGCGGCGGCTGTGGCTGCCCAACGCTAAAAGTCTGTGGCTGGGCCGGAGTGGGCTGGCTCATTTTCTCCGACGGGGGTAGCTGTGACACAGCAGTCAAGGAGCTGTCAGTTCCCGAGTCAGGCCCATGCGCCCCCTGCATGGAGGCCACCACCACCACCACCGACCCCCCGGTGGCGCCCAGGCCGCTGTCCCGCTCCGCAGTCTGGTCGAAAGTATTGCTGTGTCGAATGCAATCCCCGGACCTGGTCAGGACGCTGCTGTCTGAATCCCGCTCATAGTATTCCATACACGTCCATCGACCGCGGCGATACGGCTCCCCGCTCCCGTGGTCCAGTTTGATCACGCGAAAACGGGAACTACAAGCGGTGGGGGGCTGAGATGGAGTTGCGGTCCCTGGTCCGGCGGATGGGCCCGCGACCGGAGGGCCGCCCGGTGTCCCAGAGGCGAGAGGCGAGGCGGCGGCTGCCGCCAAGGTACTGGCGAGCGCCCCAGCCAAGGTCCGGGACGAAACAGCTCCTCCTCCGTTGGCGGGAGCAGCAGCCGCGGCCGCCAGCTGCCCGTCCAGGAGGAGGTTTGGGGAGACGGTCCCGGGAGTCTCCGCATCCCCAACATTATTAAGCGTCTCTTCCGAGGAGCTGCGCTCGCAGACCTCCTCGGGGCCATAATCCGTGGCCCGGGAAACGTCGAATATCTCCGAGGAGACGTCTTCCGTGCGTGACTCGTCCGGGTCGTCCAGGCTCTCAGTGTCCTCGGTGATGCTGGTGGCCACCTGGGCAGTGGTGACACTGGTGATCTGGAAACAGCTCTTCTTCTTGGCCGGCATCTTGGACATGGTGAAGGAGGCTGGAGGGCGAGAAGCTCGCCAGCTCCTCTGGGATCCCGCTGCAAACTGGCAAGGGTAGAAGCCTGGGGCCCCCCAAAGACAAAGTCCGAGTTCGCGCTGGGGTCCGAGGCCCGCCGCTCAAGAGTCACGGGTCGATCCGGGGCCGGCCGCGGGGCAGGACATCCTCCTCGCGTCTCCTCCTCGGCGTGGCTCTCTCGGGCTCGGCCCCGGCTCCCTCCCGCGGCGGCTCCTCCTTCCTCTGCGCCTCCCGCAGCCGCGGCGCCTCAATTCAATCCCCTCCGCGGCGGCGACGAGAGCGTGATGGCAGGGGCGGGCCGGCTCTTCCCCCCGGGCTCGGACGCCCAGCGCAGCGCGGTCAGCAGGCCCCGGCGGGGGTGGGAGTGGGAGGGCGAAGGGGCGGCGCTGCCCCGCTCGGGCTGCTCGGGCGGGCGGCGGCGTCAGCTCCGGCTCGGACGCCGAGTGAAGCAGTCCGGAGATTCCCGAAGGGCGGGCGGGCGGCCGCGGCCCTCCCTCCCCGGCTCTAGCCGGAGCTCAGCCCCGGGGACATGTCGCCCGTCTCCGGCGGAAACCCGCTCCGGGGGCGGGGAAGCCGGCTCGTCCTCCCTCGCGGGGAGCCACCCCCGCGGGCGGCGGCGTCTCGGCCTCCCGCGCGGCTCTGAGGAGAGCGAGGGGCGGCGGCGGGCAGGGGCGCTCCGGCTGCCTGAGGTAGCGGCGGCGCGGCTTCCGTTCCTCCTCGGCGCGCCCGCTCGTCAGCCCCGGAGAAACTGAAATTCAAACTGCTCAAGCGGCGGCTGCAGCTCCCTCCCCTCGGCCAAGATGGGGCTGAAATGGCCGCGCCAGGGATGCTGGGAGGAGCAGCGGCGAGCCCGCTGCCGTCGCCGCCACCGCCGCCGACTAAAATGCCGCCGCTGCGCTGCCGCAGCCACCGCCAGCGCCGCAGCCGCCGCCGTTCCGTGACGCGCCGGCGTCGTGACGTCAGCGCCCCGCCCCCTCCGGTTTCCTGCGGAGTTTCGCGTGGAGGCTGGAGGGCGGGGGGAGGCGGTGGGCGGGGCTGAAGGTTAAAAAAAGGGGAGCGGTTTCTTTATTTAAAAAAAAAAAATTTTTTTTAAAATTTAAATTTTGCGCCGAAGGTTCATTAAGAGTTGAAGAGCTGAAGGCAGTTTTAAATTCCGAGCCTAGATGAGCTTACCACCGCGTCGATCAAATGTTTTTGTACTGGTTGACTGGAGGTCATGTGCTGTATCTAATGTTTAGCAAAATTTTCGTGGAACGAGGACTATGGGAAAAGAGATTGGGGGAATTTAGACACGATAAAGAGGCAGTAGGGCTGGAGAAACCGAATCACTTAAAAAGTCCCGAGGATAAATATTGACTACCGTAGTCAGAAAGTGAAATGCTTAGAGAAATGGGGATGATTAACCAAGAACAGCAAGCCAGATTGAGTCAGAAAAATGATCTTTCAGCCAGAAATTCTGTCTCCAACAATGGCATCAGGGGATGGTTACTTGCCCAGGGTGAAGTCAGTTTAAAAAAAGAAAATTAGGAATTACTAACATCTTCCTGATTTTCCTGAATTTGCTGTGATTCCAGAATAGAAGAGCTCATTTACACTCTTGAGACTTTTTACTTTCAGCACGAAATCAGCTTATGGGCTCCATAAATGTAGAACCTACTGTGTTAAATAGAGTTCTTCCTTTTGTTTATTCTAAAACCCTTAGTTGGAGCCAGGGTGTTGTATGGTTTGGATTGGGCTACGAACAACCATAATGAGTCAGAAAGCACTCTTTCCTGTCTTAGTACAGAGAGCAGCTGTGAAATTTCTGAATTTATTATCTTGTAGCTACTTTCCAGCAAAAGAAAATGGTAAGGCCATCCATTTATTTATTTATTTATTTATTTATTTATTTATTTATTTATTTATTTATTTATTTATTTATTTATTTATTTTTGCGGTACGGGGCATTGAACCCAGGGGTATTCTACCTCCGAGTTACACCCCCAGTCCTATTTTGTATTCTTTATTTTGAAACAGGGTCTCACTAAGTTGCAGAGTGCCTCCCTAGGTAGCTGAGGCTGGCCTCGAACCCAGATCCTCCCATCTCAACCTCCCAAATGCTGGGATTACAAGCATGCGCTCACAAATGCTGGGATTACAAGCGTGCGCTACCACACCCAGCTAAGGCCATCCTTTTAAATAGTGGTGGCTCTAGAACTTTGATAAGCAGTCTTCCTTAAGGCAAAAATCTAAGCTGTCCTACAGGAAATCAAGATTTCGTACCTATGAAAACTTTAGAAACCACATCATGATGACTTACATAAATCACGCTAAGTCTCTAATCTTTGAAAAATAAAAATACTTTTTAATCTCAAAAGATTTTTTTTCTGCTTCAAAGGATGTTTTGAAAATTAAAATTTGTACAGAATTTCCTGGATCATTAGTTGAACATATTTTATAGAGATAGATGGTTTAAGCTCAGTAGAAACCATATCCTTCAAACCCAACTGACAGAGGTCAGGATGTGAAAGAAGACCACATAATAACATCCCTGTTTCTTAAGGGGGTGGGAGAGTAAAGAAACAGTGCAATATTATGTTGCTATTATGGCAGAGATAGCTAAGGGAACGTTTTATTTCTACATCTGTAATTTTACTTATTGTTAGAGACAGCATTCCATCAATAAATTAGATCAACTGGTTAAATCCAGTATGAACTTATATAAGCTTAATTTAATTTTAAATTGATTTACCAGATTGTTGAAAGTGATTTTCAATGGGTAGTGTTGTACAGGAAGCTTTTGGAAAAATTAATAATGTATACTCATTTGTCTCATTATACTATCTTATTACATAAATGTCTTGATTATGTATCATGATATTTATTTATTTACTTACTTATTTTGTGGAACTGGGGATGGAACCCAGCAGAATTGTTCTACTTCTGAGGTACACCCCTAGCTCTATTTTTTTATTCCTTTTTTGTGGTACTGGGGCATTCTACCTCCGAGCTATACCCCCAGCCCTATTTTTTTTTTTTTTTTTTTTTTTTTTTTTTT
>PVLC010012047.1:0-45407 GCA_004027655.1 Graphiurus murinus | reverse complement strand
ACAGGAACCAGCAAGAACATGGGATACCATGTTGGTTTCCTGGAGGCATTTTGGTACCTGGCCTTGAGTGTCTCTCTGACCTCAGCTTTTGCTTCTCAGCAACTGGGACCACCCACTCACAAGGGGAAACTCTGGATTGTGTGGTTACCATGACTACAAGTTTACCCTCAAGGCTTAGGGGCATCACTCTGGCCTCTGAGAATCCTCCAGCCTCCGGCTCCAAGAAAGGTTACCAGGGTCATCTTGGCCATGTCCCTGCCTCTGGGCAGGATTCCAGGGAAAAGACCAGGCCAGGAACCAACTGAGGCTACCAGCATTCCTCTTTCTACTTTTCTTGGTTTATCTATGGAAAAACATGTATCCCCCCCTCCAAGAAAAAGGAGGACATTAAAATGAAAGAATTCAAAATAACTCTTAGTTCTTAAATCACGTCAATTTGACTGTTTCTTCTACCACCCACACATCAGCTTTGACCAGACACCCACCTGACTGTACTTATGCAAAAGATATTGGCAGCTGCTACAAACCCAACGCGCACCTCAGCTCCCAGAGTGGCTCTGTTACCAACCTCTCCCGGTTCTTTATTTCTCTGGGATTTTTTCTAAATCCATGAGGTCCTAGGCCCTTCTGGTCCCCTTCAGCCTGCAAGAGGGTGTAAAGGTCTGTTCTCCCTCACCATGCTGTTTAGTACCATGTTTCTGAAATTGGACTGTCATCTCAGAGTGGTTATTTATTAAGAGATATTTGGAGCCCTGGATAAGTTCATTGTGATAACCAGAAGATCTGAGAGAGACCAAGGTACAGGTGGGCATTGTCCAATGTCTGTTTGAATTCCAGGCGCACTGCACCTTGATTATGATGGGAAGAAAACCCATCGCTCTTGCTAGAGAGAGGCCTTCTCCATCGCTATTTAAGTGAGCGGTCAGCAAGTTGGGCTCTGAAGAGCAGGTGTCTTCCTTGGTTCTCGGTACCTGGAAACACAGGAAGCTGAGGTGGGGCTGCCTCAGTACACATTCTAGTAAGTTGGTGTTCCCGGCTAAGTAAGGGAGGCAGGTCCAGGGACCAGCTGGATACAAGCACAGTACCTGTCCAAGGCTTTTCCTGGGTCCTGGCAGGGGTCACCATCAGAGGTCATTTAATTCATCCTCCTGCCTCAAGGCCCAATCACAGATAAACAAGTCTGAGGAGCTGGTCACAGGAAATGAGCTCTCCTCCTAGGTTTTCAAGGAAGAGCATGACACGGCTCCCTGCAGTCATGCACAATAGGGCTGGCAGCCCCTCTTCGTGGTCTGAGCAGACAGGTAGGGGCGGAGATACCCAGCAAGGCGTCCCAGCAGGGCTGGGACCGGCACCCCAGGTGGCTCCCCCTAGTGGTGGCCCAGCCAGGGGCTGGGAGAAGCCCAGCCAATCAGACAGTCTGGAGTCTATAGGCTGTTCCATCCCAGCAAGAGGAGAAAGTCCAGAAAGGGCATCTCCTAACACACCTGAGGGGGGAGTCAGGCAGGAAAACAACTCCATAGGGAGTGGGCATCGGGGGACACTGGCCGTGGGTTGAGGCTCAGGATAGACAGAACACCAGACCCCTGCATGCTCCCTGCTGGCTTCCAGAGCCTGGAGCCAGGACACTGGGGCACAACTGGGCCTGCAGCTGGGACAAGAGCCTTGGCTGAGAAGAGAGGAGGGGGAGTGGGGAGAGACAGCGTGCCATGAAGGAAGAAGAAAAAACCAAACAAACCAAGATTGGGTTTAGGAATGAACTAGGTTGTACTTTGTTGGTGAATTGTCCTCTCTGGCTTCGTTTCACTTGATAATGTATTTAATTTTTAATTATCACATGAATTAATACATGAATTTTTAAGAGACATACAAATCCATTATCGTAAACATTCAAATAATGCATGTGAAGCGAAAGTCCTCATTATCTCCATCTCCTCCCCAGTGCCGCTGCCCCCCCCCAAAGGAAACCACAATAATCGATTTAGTTTTTAGATAGGTAGTTGGGCAGACAGATAGACAGATGAGAGAGAAAGAGAAAGAGAGATGATAAAGATTAATGAATGGATAGATAGATAATAGGGATGGATGGATAGATGGACAGATGGGTAGATAGATAGATGATAAAGATAGATTGATAGGTGATAAACAGCATATATTTATGTGGCTTGTATTCCTTCACAATCCTCCCTGGCAAGCTTCTCATGCCATTCTGAAGTAAGGTACTTCATTCGTTTAATTTTTGCGTAGTGTATCATTGACGAGGGGTGCCATAGTTTAACTGTAATCCTATGTTGGGTATTTATTTCATTGTTTCCCTTTTGTGTCATGATAGGCACCCTTTTTCATGGTGTTGGCAGATTTTAAAATAGGTTTATGAGTGACTAGTGTGGCAGGAGTCCCTTGGGGCCTGGGGTGTGCAGAAACTGGGTTGGAATTAAAGCCAGGCCACTGAACAGTCTCTAAATGACTCGCAGACCTGGGGCCTCCTACCTGGAGCCTCAGGCCCCCTGTCTCCTGGGTCGGTCCTTGCTGGCCTGCTGCTGGCACACGTGGCCACATTCTACTCATGAATGTCTTGCAGAAAAAGGCACAAACTGTGTCCTGACCTGATCCAGGCAGGTTAAATCCAGAGCCCAATGCTGGAGTGAGAGCAGATAATAATCCTCTACTAAGCTGGGCTTGGTGGCGCACGCTTGTAATCCCAGCATTCGGGAGGCTGAGACTGGAGGATCCGGGTTCGCAGCCAGCCTCAGCTACTTAGTGAGGCACTCCGCAACTTAGTGAGACCCTGTTTCAAAAATAAAGAATAAAAAATAGGGCTGGGGGTGTAGCTCAGAGGTAGAATGCCCCTCAGTTCAATCCCCAGTACTGCAAAAAATAAATAAATAAAAATAAAAATAAGCCTCTACTGTGCTGATTCCCCACAGACCCACTCCCTCCCCGAAACAATCACAAACAATGTTTCTGCAGCAGCCCCAGCCAAGGGACAGGTGCTATTTTGAGCTGTTTTTGATAATTGGTAAATGCAGGACCGAGTGGGAGGAAGGCGCGAGAGCCTCTGGATGCTGTGCTGACGTCAGGGCTGAGTTTGCAGGGACGTGGTTTCCTGCGTGGCTTGGGGAACAGCTTCTCCCTGGTCGTGAGTCTCCGGAAGGTTGGGCAGCAGGTGACTGTTCCGTTCTCCGCCTTTTGCACAGTCCCAGGCCGCCTCGGGCTGTGCCCTGGACATGCACTCTCAACTGGAAAGTGGAGTAGAGGATACACACAGCCCGCCAAAGGGCTGGGAGATCAGTCTCGCAGGGCAAGGGGTGGGTTATTGTGGAAGGAAGTCTGCGGGAGCCTTTATCTTTCTCTCACCTCCACTTGCTTGCTTACTGGTGGAGCTTGTTCTACAGAGCTTGCAGAGAAATCACAGTACCTGGGAAGGGCAGGGGCTCTAGGGCTGGGCGTGGACCTCACACATATCTGACCTTTCGCACCACATACCCAGCACTGTGCCTTGATTTTCCCCTATGAGAAATGGGCAGAATGACCGCCTGCCCCAGCACTGCAGCGAAGGCTCGGTGAGATGAAGCAGACCCATCGCTAAGCACAGTGCCGGTGTTGGCAAGTGCTCAAGAGGTGGCAGTCATTACTAATGCTTGTCACATTGTCTCGGGCGCCTACTTTAGCCGTTTCTTCCACCAGGTTGTGAGTTCTTTCTGGAGTTCAAAATAATGTTCTTTACTGAGTATTGAACCCAGAAGCCTAAAAGGGCTTCTTATTTTTTATTTTTTATTTTGACACAGGGTCTCACTAAGTTGCTGAGGTTCTCACTATGTTGCCAAAGCTGGCCTCAGACTTGTCATCCTCCTGTCTCAGCCTCCTAAGTACTGGGATGACAGGCGTGTGCCATCGCACTTGGCTTAGGACTGTGTTCTTCATTGCCTTTGCAGTGCAGGTTCTCAAAAGAGGTCCAGTTCTAAGAAGGATGGTAGATGAAAAATGGCTATACTTTGCAACTCTTTTCACTAAATGGTGGAGTCTATTCTCTTGCCATGGCTCTAGGCTGGCCACATGGATATTTTGACCCACAGAAGGCAGTGGAAGTTCCAAGCCAAGACCCCAGCCAGAAGACCTTGCAGTTCTGGCTCTTGGCCTCTTGCTGTTCTGCAGCCACTGTGAAAGGAAGCCCAGGGCCAGGTGGTTGTAATCCTAGTACTTGGGAGGCTGAGGCAGGAGGAGCACAGGTTGGCAGTCAGCTTCAGCTACTTATTGAGGCCCCCTTGCAACTTAGTGAGACTCTGCTTCAAAAATAAAGAATAAAAAATAGGGCTGGGGATATAGCTCAGAGGTAGAATGCCTGTGGGTTCAATCCTAGCACCGGAAAGAAAGAAAGAAGGTAAGAAAGAAAGAATGAAAGAAAGAAAGAAAGGAAGGAAGGAAGGAGGGAGGGAGGGAGGGAGGAAAGGAAGGAAGGAAGGAAGGAAGGAAGGAAGGAAGGAAGGAAGGAAGGAAGGAAGCAAGCAAGCAAGCCGCCAGCCCAGGTCAGCCTCCTCATGGGTGGGAGGTGTGTGCAGACAGGCCAGACGTCCTGCCAAGACTCCAGGCATGTGAGTGAGACACCTGGGAAGAGCCCTAGTCGCCCCACGGATGCAGCCACCAAGGTGACCCCTGGTGACACTAGCAGAGGCCTCATCCAAATTGTGGAATCGTGAGCAAATAGATAGTTGCTATTTTAAGCCAAGTCATGAGGTGGTTTTCAGCAGCAGTAGATAAATGAGACAGAAAGCTTGAAGAAAGTTGTCTTGGTGTTCCTAAGAGGCAAAGTTATGCGCAGCTAGGGTGGACCCTGTCTTTTCAGAAGGTAAAATCGTCAGGCACAAAGAAAAGGCCATTGAGACCCCAGGGCAGGACTCTGAAACAGAGAACAGCTGGGCAGGGCTGGGAGACCCTCAGACATTTGATTCTGACACTGTAATCACAGATGAGCTGCCACAGAACAGGAAGGCAGCATCTGTGGAAAACTCCCAAAGCTCAGATGGAAAAGGAGCTGGGTCAGGGAGGGTCCACACCAACCCAGACCTGCAGGAAGGAGACCAGCCACACCACGTCCACAGTGAGCTGGGAGTACCAGGGTCAACAAAGTGGGCACGTTCAAGATTTTGAAGCCAGGAACGAAGGGGCAGGTGAGCCCCGTTCCTTAGGGTGCGTGTTGTAATGTCAACAGAGGTCTGAGAAAAGTAATGTCCCCCCTTTGCTTGTTTTCTATCAAGGAAAATACTTCTAATTCTGGAGGAAGTAGAAAAAAACATAGCGAAGAAACCCAAAGCTCAAATGAGATGAGGCAGGAGAGTGAGAGTTGGCTTGCTGCTGTTTATTCCCCAGGAAAAGCATATTTCTTCCCAGAGCTTGGGAAGAGCTTCATGCAGGAAAGTGGGTGCAGGGGCACCCTCGGGCTGCGCCCTACAGATACTTGGAGAGAGAGCAAACTGATACCCACAACCTTCCCAACTCCTCAGCTCACTTATGAAGTCAGACTACAAGGATGGGGACCAAGTATCGTGTATGTGTTTAGAAATCAAATGCACAGCCCTCCCGGCCCTGTCCTAGCAGTGTGAACACGTCTCTTCTCATCTTCATAACGATCCTATGGGAGACGCTATACAGGTCGAGCATCCCTTGTCCTAAATGCTTGGGACCACAGTATTTCGGATTTCTGGTTTGGGAGACTTGGGATATTTGTACAGACTTTACCAGTAGAGCACCTCTCATCAGCAAATCCAAATGAGCTCATTTATTTTACTGAGAGCAAGGATGGACCTAGGATCCAGGAGCGTGGAACATTCCCCAGCATCCACCATCCATCCCGCTCCCTACCCCATGAGGGTTCAGCCCGGGGCAGGTCTGAGCGAATTGAACCAATGAGACAAGAAGGCTGGCTTGAGGCTTTGGAGAAAGAGAATCCGGTCTTCAGTCTTCCTCTCCTCGGATAGGAACAAAGAAGTGTGTTGACCCACTTACTCTGGCAGCCACATTGGGAGCCCGAGGGGACCAGACGTAAGATGAAGCCAGTACTGGAGATGGCGGCTGAGAGAGGCGAGTACCTCTGAGTCTTTGATGACATTGTTGAGCCACTGAACTGACCAACCTTAAAGCCGCCGCCATCTCTGGGCTTCTCGTTACGTGAAACCATGTTTCCTTAATGTTTAAAAAGTGTTGTTAAGAAGTTTTGTGGCCTACAGAAAAAAAATATTACCCTAACCCATTCAAGAGAAATGCCCTAGATACAATGCATCTCTATTTCATAAAGTTACTGGCTACAGTTTTCAAGCTATCCATCTGGTCAAAATGGAGAAACCAGAGCTAAATAATACCATCAGATATAGTCACACTGGTAGATCTAAAGTTGATCAGAAGCCAGGTAGAATGAGCCCGGTGGTACGTTGAAGACGGCAGCTCCCCGCTCCGAAAGGATGGAATTCTGTACCTTTAAAAGGAGCCCCACACCAGCAGAGTTCGTTCTTCTGGAGCTTGTTTGGACATTTCCTGAAATGCCTCATTTGTGCAGCATAACCCTAAGCCAGGTGCTCATCCTGAGCCCCCGGGATGGCACGCACCCCTAAGCTGCTGGAATTTGCAGACCTAACAACACCTGCTCCATCTCAGCCGCTTTCTTGCCTCCTGGCCAAGTGTGAGGTTCCCCGACTGTGGCATTTCTCCCTTGACCTAACTTTTTCTCCTGTTTGGAATTGAGCTTTGCCATCTAATTCTGCAGAAGGGATCCCTGGCATGTCTCTAGTTTGAATCCAGATACACAGCTGTGGGCAGCATTTGACATTGGAACCAGAGTGGCACTTTGCAGGTCAGTGTTACCTGCTGGTGGTCTCCAGTGGACGGGGCAGTGGATGCAGCCCTTGAACCAAGGCCTGGTTCTGATCGCCTCCTTGGCCTGGAAAGCCTGCTCAGCCAGTTTGCAAATGTCTCAAAGCTGCAAGGCTAGCTAAAGTGCTGGCTGACAAACTATAACTTCAAAAGGATCTTTTAAGTAGCTGGGATAATAAGCTGAAAATATATTTTAAAATCTCAGCCACAGAAGTAGCTTACAGCAGTTTATGTTAAAAAAAAATGGGCTAACTAAAATAAAATAAAAATCTGTAGTTTCTTTAAAGCAGTCAATTATGTTATGCTGCTGCCCAGAAAGCCAGCGGCATCTTCGGAAATATACTTGAAGTCTAGTGTAGAAACAAAGGAAGAGATATCCCTTGGGAAATTTTGTAAATTTCCTTAGTACAATTGTCAAGATATCCTTGTGAGCAAAATGGAGAAACCAGAGCTAAATAATGTCATTAGAGTCACACCAGTAGATCTAAAGTTAGCCAGAAGCCAGGAGGAACAAGCCCAGTGGTACCTGTAGGATGGCAGGTGCCTGCTCAGAAAAGGTGGGAGTCAGCGGGTGTGGTGGCACATGCCTGGAATCCCAGTACTTGGGAGACTGAGACAAGAGGATTTTCAGGCTTGAGGCCAGCCTTAGCAGCTTAGTGAGACCTTGTTCCAAAATAAAAAATAAAAAAAGGGTTGTGGGTTTACACCCACATTTAGAACGCCCTTGGGTTTAATTCCAAGTACCACATATACACAAGAAGGAAAATAAAAGGAAGGAAGGAAGGAAGGAAGGAAGGAAGGAAGGAAGGAAGGAAGGAAGGGAGGAAAGAAAGGCTTTAAAAGGAGCCCACACACCACCAGGATTTTGTCCTCTTTTGGGGGGGCTCATATTTGGAAAAGGATGTCTGGGAGATATAAAAAAGAGGGTCAAAGGGATAGAAAAGACTTCCACAAGCCCCACACTTCAAACCTGGGATCAGCTGTGGAACTTAGAGAAGAACAGAGAGTCCTACTCATTCTGAGGAAGGATGTCCTATAGCATATAACTAAAGACAAGTTAATAGGACCTAATGAGCATGAGTGCTGTGGAATGAGACAGCTCCAGGCTCAACCCCCAGCTCTGCTGCGTGCTAAACACATCGCCACGGCCTGGTCAGTTCCTCTGGGACTCAGTTGAAGCTTCCATAAGGTAGAGAGAGGAATATTCACCTCACTGGAATATTTGAGATAGTCTACTACTAATATCGTACCAGGCACCAGGCACAGAGCCAGCGCTCGAAAATCTTTAGTTATTATTGCCATTAATAACAGCGATCAACTGGAGTTCCAAGCAATGTCATAGGTTCCCGATCTTTGGTGTGTTAGAGAACATTTTATACTCTGGGTTAGAGGTTGAAATAACTGATTTCTGGTCAGGCCAAGGACAGTAATCTATTACTGGTATTGAAATTCCCTACTGGCAAGGGTGTCCAGAAGTTTCAGTGTCTGCAATGTGGGCTGTGTCTGCTGTGTGTGTGTGTGTGTGTGTGTGTACATGTGTGCATCTGCACACATGAGAGTGTGTCTACCTGTGTTTGCATGGAATTATGCCCCACGGTGTAAGACATTAGATTATTGTGTGCAAAAACACTTCATTTAATCACATAATAAAGGGGCATATTCTTTTATGTGTGGGGAGAATACCTTGGATCAAACCCAGGGGCAGTCTACCTCTGAGCTACACCCCCAAGTCTTTTTATTTTGAAACAGGGTCTTGCTATGTTGGTGAGGCTTGCCTCAAACCTGCGATACTCCTGTACTCCCAAATATTGAGATTACAGGCATGTGCCACTGTGCCTGGCTTAAAGGGACAGATTCCAATGTGACCTGCGTCCAGGTACACCTCGGCTCCTCTGCTGAGTCTGAATACCGGAGGCATTTCCCTGGGTTAATTTCTGTGATGTTTGTCCTCGGAGGGAAAACTTATCAATAAGGTCCTTAACATTGTTGATTTGTTTCAACTGCTAAGGGTCAGGTTGATGGTCTGAGATTTGATAACTGTGGTTAGCATCCTGCCCAGGCCTGCCCTTTCTAAGAAAATTCTGTAAGCACCTGGAATTTGGCCTCAACCCTGTTGGATTCTTTTTTTAGACTTTTCATGCCCTTTAGAAAGCTTTTTCTCATCCCATCTGAGGCACCTTGTGGCAAACTATTATAATAACTCCCTTCTCCTGGAGGAAAAGCATTTGACGAACAGATTGGTAAGGAGCAATAGATACACACCAGCAAACAGGGCTTAGAACTTGGCAGGAAAATTAGAGGCGAATAATCCCAAAGTATTAAAAAAAAAAAAAAACCTGTTGCAGTCCCTATGCAGAGGTCAGTATGGGGAACAGGAGGCCAATGGTCAGTCCCAGCTCCTGCGGGCCCAGTTTCTAGACTGAGCTGTACCTCAGTGAGGATGGATGTAGGGATGCTATGGTAACCAGAGGGTAGCAAAAATATCTTGGGAAAGGACGCATTCCTGGGATGCTGCCGTCATCCTGTGTGGACAGCTGTCTAATAAAAACTCAGTTCATTTTGCAGAAAGCTTCTCCCATCTTCTCTTGGCCAGCATCCCACATCAAGAGAGATATCCTTGTCTCCATTTTGCAGACAAGAAGCTCAAGGCACTGGCTGGGAAGTCAGAGGAGGAGTGGACAGGTAACACTGCCAGAGCCAAAGCTGCAGACCAGCCCTGGAGTTTCAGAGCCTGTGTGCTTGCCAGCCGTCTGCTCTCTCGGAAGCTTCCAGGGTTGGGCTGACCCTGCTCTTCGGGGCTAGCCCTCCCTGCCCTCTGGGCCATCACACCCATGAGCACCCGGGTGGCATTTGGTTGGCTGCATTCTGTGCTCGCTGGCACCATGCACAACCTCTGGGGAACTTTTCCTTGCCATATTTCCCCATTTCCTTTCAGGCCTCCTACATAGCCAGGTTCCCTTTGGAGTGCCATCTGGAGCATCAATGGCCCCTGGACCAGCTGGCCGAGCAGTACGGTGTCCACGCCCCAGAGCGGCCAGCTGAGCCAGGCAGCTGAGCTGACCTGGGCAGCAGAGGAAGGTGCTTTCTGCTCTTGAATGATCTGATCCTGCTGCCAGGGGCCCTTTATGAACTCTCTCCTGAGTTAGTCTCTACTTCTTGTTATTACTATTGATCCATCCTCCAAATAGCAGAGGTCCTGAGACTCAATTTAAACCATCAATCACATCGATAATTCCTTCATTTGTAATGTTGTGACTTCCGAGACTCTTTGGACACCTCCAGGCCCCAAGAGAAGTGGAGGCATTCTTTTCTGAGGGAAACTGGGCCACATACAGATGTGGAGGTTGGCCGAAGACCCCCGAGCAGAGCGGGCTCTGGGCTCCCGATGTGCTTTTTGCTCAGATCCTGGTGGATCTTCTCCCCTCCCATTAAGGGTTGCTCTGAGTTTGCTTGAGATCCTCAGATCAGTCAAAGATTCCCTGGAACCCTACCGAGGTTCTTCTATGAAGGGGTGCAGGCCTTCTATTGTCCTGAAGACCCGCTCCTTTTACACTCCAGCCTCCCAGGGGGAGCCCATGAATACCTTTTGCATTTTCCTCCAACCCCCCAGGTATAGAGTTCTGCATTGCCTGAGCAGAGAAGATCTTGTTTATAAGTGGAGGGGGAGCTGGGTGGGGTGGGTGCAACTCACAGATGCTTGCCTTTCCACTCCGAGAATATTGGCAAGAGAAGAGGAATTAGGCGGTACGTGGGCACCCAAGTTTCCTTATATGCAGAGAACAAGGCGTCTTCCGGCGGGTCCACCAGAGCCCTTGCGGTTCTCTCTTCTGGAGGCCCAGGGACCAGCAGCACCGGCGCCAGCCGGGCCCTTCTGTTGGGGAGGAGTGGATGGCAAAGGTGAGCACTGTTCCTGCTGCTTATTCAGCTCCAAAGTATTTATAGTAGCAAGATCCAGGACGGTTCCACAGAGGATGACACCCTTCTCCCTAACCGCTGCCACTTCCCAGGACCCACACTGTCCTCTGTGCCCCACCTTCAGCTTCACAGTGAGACACCTGCCCTCACCTGTCCACAGGCACGAGCATGAATCAAGCCCCTGTTTCTAATCTTCCAGCCTCATAAAACTTGTCCCCTTTGCAAGGTGGGGACAGCCTTGTGACCCATTTCATCTCTTGGGGAGAGCAGGCACAGGTGCGGCTGATAGATGGAAAGTTTAGAAAACGAAGTCTTGGAAATCGATAGAGGAATATACAAGCCATGTATCATGCGAGCGCCTCTTGTCTGTGCCGCAGTAAATCAAAATTCAGGAGCAGTGGTGGGTCCCTGCAGCCCAGGCCCAGCCTTCCTCAGAGGGCAGGGGCTTGCCTCCCAATCCAGTTTCCACAGTCCAAGCACTTATTTTCTACTTCAGTAGACCTAAAAATAAACCCTGATACTGATTTTCTTTTTTAATATCTCTGCCCCCGTCCCCAGCTCTTTCCCTCTTTAATCTCCATCCTGGAGGCACTTGGCGTCCAAGCGACCCTTGTAGAGGAGCGATGTGTTGTAGGATAAGCTGCCTGGTGGCTTGCGAATGAAAGGCGCCTTCCCCGGCTGCGGCGCTGCGATATTAGCACACTTTGATCTGCTGCAGTTGGAAGACCTCAGCGCCTCCGAGATGATTACCTATGAGGTCCCTCCACCTCAGCAGAGAGCGACTTCCAGGAGCTGTGCACAGGGGCTGGAGGAGGCGGGCAGCTGAGGCTGGCCTCATCCTCAGCAGCCTCCCTCCCTCTGCCCGCCCTGCACCCTCCATTCCACTGCGTCTCTGTGCCGCAGCCTTTGTCTGGGGTTTGCGCTTGCCACCACCCCAGGGCGCAGAGGCGGAGTGGGCGTCCTCCTGGCTTCTCAGCACTCAGCTTCCTACCAATAGCCATTGCTCCCCCTTAAAAACAGCCTGATTTCAGTCAAAAGACTCCACAGCTCCTGCCCCTCTTGGCTGTAGCCTTCTAGGGCCTGGATTCTGCCCCTTCCTTCCTGAAACATTTCCATGCTGGATAACTAGGATTCTCTGCAATCTCTCCCCCCAGCATAATTATGGGGGTCCCTCCCAGTCCTGGCATTATTTCCTCTCCTCTGATGAGCTTGCCTTTCACCTGCTCCCCGGCTACCGAGCTTCGTCCCTAACCCTTTCTGTTTTTTATTTTGAGACAGGGTCTCACTACACTGCCCAAGCGGGCCTTGGATTTGTGATTCTCCTGTCTCAGTCTCTGAAGCAGCTGGTATTATGGTATGTGCCACTGCTCCTGGCTTATTGCTTGCTTATTTATTTATTTATTTATTTATGCTGAGGATTGAACCCAAGGACATTCTACCTCTGAGCTGCACCTCTCACCTTATTTTATTTTTTGTTTTTTGAAATAGAATCTTGCTAAGTTGCTGAATCTCGTTAAGTTGAACCAGCAATCTTCCTGTTTCAGCCTCCCAAGTCCTAAGATCACAGGCATGTGCCACTGCGCACGGCTATTGCTCCCATCTTAGAAGATAAGAACCTTCCAGGCCCACTTCCTTTCCCAGCTACTTTCAGAGCCCTCCTGTCCTCCCGTCCTCTAGACCCCTGGGTCTCACCTCCGTGGAGGCTGTCCCTGTCTTCCAATGTACTAACTCGGTGGCATTTGACAGGACTGGTCACCACTGTCCAAGAACCCACAGCCCCCAGGGTCCCCCGTGGCTGCCCTCTGCCACCTCCTCTGCTGGATCCCCCTAATCTTGCCAACACCTTGACATCGGAGTTGCTGGGACCCAGCCTGGGAGCGTCTCCCGTTTTTCTCTCCACACACAGCCCCTGGATAATCTCGTGGCCTTGAACTGGTTTTACATCTTTATGGTTTTTGATCTTTATGGTGCCAACTCCAAGTTTACATCTTCCCTGAACTCTAAGCTCTCCACAAGTCACTCCTTCCCCGCTCCAAGCCCTTTGCTGGCCCCCTTCTGCCTGGAGGGTGCAGTCCCAAATCCTGAATGGGACACAAAAGCTCCTTTATGCTCTGTACATCTGTAATTCCCACAGCAGTCTGGCACTGCCTTGTCCTCTTGGGACCCTCTGATTCTGTACACATGCCACTCACTTGGACATCGCACAGTCCTGTCCCCTCGCTGGGACTCCCAGAAACCCTTCCTTCCTCCTTTGCCTGGTTCACTACTTCTCCAGGTCTCAGGAACCTCTGGGAAGCTGCCCCTGCCACTCCCTCCCAAGGTGAGAGTAGACATCCCCGCTGAAGCTTAGCTAGCATCCTGAGCTCAGCGCTGTCCACAAATGATCCTCTAGCTGAGCGCTCGAGAGACGGTGAGGCCTTGGGGCGCAGAGACTCCCCATTGCTGAGTGTCCCATGGAAGGTTGGCCTACTGCTCCCCTGCTGCTGTCCCCTGTCTGTCCCCAAAACATGGCTCCTGTCTTGCTTGAGGTGACAATCTACCCAACTGCCTCTTAGCTTCCTTAAGGGGAAAGGTGGCCTTGCAAGCAGTCCTGGCCAGTGGGCTGAGGGTTCCCGGGCAGCCTTGCTCTCCTAGGATAAGCACTGCGGTATCTTTCCCTTGATATGAGGCCATTTGTGACCATGAACAGCACGTCATCTGCTAGGGAGATGGGGACAGAAGGAAGCTGGGACAGGGATGGCAGTGCAGGGCCTTAGCCCCAGACTCTGGGTTCTGGTGATAGGAAAACAAGCTGAAGCACCCCTCCTGTTGGGCTGACCCTTTCTCGGGCATTTCTGTGACCCACTTCGAGCACAGGCTTCATGGAACCAACCCCAGCATGGACTGGGCCCAGAAGACAGCAGTGTGAATGGCAGGTGGACAGAGCGCTCACGGGTCTTCAAACCTCGTCCTGCTTCGCAGCCTCTGCCTGGACCGCTCATCTTCCTGCCTTCCACCACCCCATTCTCACCTGCCAAGAGGGAGCTTCTCCTTCAGATCCCAGTGCGAGTGCTTCTCCCTGAGCTGGCCTGACCCCCTTCCCTCCTGTGTGCACGTAGGTAATTACGTGTCTCCTCCACGGCTGGCGTGGTAACTGTTCGCAGCTGACCCGGCCCTCCCTGCCGGAAAGTCCTGGAGGGAAGACTGATGTGTTGGTTTGCCCCACGTCCACCCTCCAGAGCCCCAAGCACTGCCTTCCACCTCATGGATGACCGCCCTCCTGGAGACAGCGCGTGCGCCCTTGTCTTGGCTTTATTGACTATAAGTGCGCTGAAAGCCCAAGTTTGATGCAAGTCATGTCTAGATCTGTATTTTGACGCTCTCCTCCCCACTCCCAAGGTCTCTGGGGGAATGCATGTGCTGCTCAAACGTCTGTTTGGGGCTAAGGATGGTGTGGGCAGCTGGTGGGATAACCTCCCTTTGAAGGAGGCTGGGGGCCTGCCCCCGCCCCTCTAAAGGCTGTCCAAACATACAGGCTGGCGTTCAGAGCTGGATTCCCCACCCCATGCAGAGATTCCAGAAGTGGAGGCCTGGCTTTTATTTCTTCCAGCAAATTTCCTAGTGCTCATCCAAGTTCTTGGTAGCTCAGGCTCTTTGAAGTCCTCCCACACCCCTCCCTCCACTCCTCTCCACTCCTCTCCTCCATCATCTGCTTCTTTTTGGCCCCTTCTCTTCTCAGATGATTTCTAGGTACGAAGGAGCTTCCCCTTCAGAGGCAGATTAATTCTAGGAATCCCTACAGGGGCCTCCCTAAAAATGCAATTTAGGACCTCATCCTTTAGGGCTTCAGGCAGGAGACAGCACCCAGAGAGCAGAAGCATTTGGCTAATGAATTCATAGAAGAGTCTGTACCCTTAATTCTTGGAAACATAAGCCCACAGACTGGTTGAGCAGAGGAGCTAAGGGGTCAGCTAGGGCCCAATGTCAGAGTCACAGGACCGGGACGGTGATGTCGGTGAGTGATGTGGGGTTTAGATGGCACGTGACAGCTGGCACCTGCCTGCTTTTAATGTTGGCAACTGTCTTCACCTGGGCTCTCCAGAGAGCAGAGCCTGAATCAAAGGCTTGCGTGCCAGGCTTTTATCAGGGATGCTGAAGTCAGGAGGGAGAGACAACGGGAGGGTTCTGTATCAGACTGGCTGCCGCCAAGGGCGGCTCATTGCTCAGGCTTGTGGACTCTCCCCCCACTCCAGGAAGCTGCAAGAACTCCATGCAGGGGAGAAAGAGGTGATATTGGTCTACTAGATCCAGTATTCTGTTTTTGAAGCCCCCCTATCCCACCTCTGACTTCCATTCCCTTTTGGATTGTAAGCCCTGAGTACCCGAATGTTTACCTCAGCATCCGTGTCATGGACACATTGGTGAGGGGGAGAGGATGCAGCCGGCAGGACAGCCAGGCACGGCCCCCCTCGTGGAGCTGTACACTGCTGCAGCAGAGCAGAGGCAGCGAGGGCCGAGGGGGCCTGGAGCCGCCCACCCTGCACCACTGTCCACCCTGACTTTCCCTCACGTCTGGCCTTCAAAATGCAAAAGAAGGCCTCCTTTTGTGAACTGAGAACTTCTCTTTTCTGAAGGGGGAGATAACAAACAAAGCTAATCTGAGACCCCTTCATGTATAATTTCAAAGAGACTCAAGGCAAGAGGATCGGTGAAACAGGTTACACATTCTTACTCCTGCACCTGGTTCTGAGGCTGTAATTTGTGATCACCGTCTTCTTCCTCTACTCTCCAGCCTAGATTTCCCTCCCTTGGGATAACGCGTTGGTTGGTGTGGGTTGCTTGCCATGTAGGACCTGGCCCTTCTTCCCCAAGGACTCTAGTTGCTAGAGTGGCCTTGTTCTTGTCAAGTCCTGGTCGTCATTATCATGGACACCAAGAGATACCCAGGGGAATCTTGCACAGCAGCAGCAACGCGGGTTTCTCGCTGCATCCTAGTAACTACCGTCTTACTCGATGGTCCACCAGCGTGAAGGCCCTGCAGTGTCTAGGCAGCTGTCGTAACTTCAAGTTCAGTAGTGTTAGGGTTTGGTTTTAAAATGTTCCCCAGACTCAGGTGTGATGGTGCATGCCTGTAATCCCGGTATGTGGGAGGCAAAGACAAGAGGATTGCAGATTGGAGGCCAGCCTCAGAAACTTAGCAAGATTCTGCTTTAAAATAAAATAAAATAAAAGAGCTGGGATATAGCTCAGAGGTAGAACACCCCTGGGTTCAATTCCCAATATAATAATAATAATAATAATAATAATAATAATAATAATAGTAATTCTGATGCCATCACATCATTAATGCCAGGGTTATTGCCACCCAACTGATGCCAGCAGTGGGGCTCTTAGCATCAGAACGTGGGACTAACCCGACTCCTGAATCTCATCTTGAGGGCTACTTTTTCGGGCTGCTCCTATTACCAACTGTCTTCTCCTGGATTCCCCAGAAAGCAGCACCCGAGGTAAAGACCCACATGCTTTATTTAGGGAGCGCATGCCCAGGCAGGAGCTTGAGGCAGGGAGGGGGTCGCTCTGAGGCCGCATTACCGAGCTGTCTGCTGCCAAGTACGACTGATTGCTCAATCTTGCAAGACGGCTTCAAAAAGCTGGATGTCCCAGGAGCATCTGCTGGGAGGAAGGAAGGGGTGAGTTTTCCACTCTCTCCTGTTTTCCATTGATCCAAGTTCTGCCTCGCTGGGCATTAACTCCCAGCACTTTTCACTTGTGCATGGTGGGTGTGGAGTGGAAGGGAAGCCCAAGGCTTCCAGGCCAGGGACAATTGGTACGGGCAGCAAGCAGGGCTGTCTACTTTTACCTGCCCACCACGAGCTGGAGCAGTGGATGCTCTGGAAACTGGGCTCAGATGAGGGGCGAGGATTGGAGCAGGGCAGGGCAAGGGCTTCAGGGAGAGATGAGGGTCTGGTCTTGCTGGCAAAGTGGAGAGCACCATCCTGATGTTTTTTAGGGAAGCTATTTATTTTTTTTAAAAGTTGACATCGTGCAAATCAAAGGACCTATTTCAGGTTCAAATATTGGCCTTGGGGCCCACTGGTCTGCCACATCTGATCTACCCATCTTGTGAAACTTCTAGGAGAGGGGAGGGTGGAGCAGGTCTGGTATTGGGTCTCGGGACTCCCAGGCCAATGCTCTTTCGTTTACTTTGAGAAGGCTGGCTCACATTCATGGCTTCTAGTGAGACCTCTTGTCTGCCCAGAGGCTGGGATTGTCCCTCTCCAAGATGATCTAACTACATCTGGAGTATGGGGGGGGGGTTCTAGCAAAGCCATTCCACCCTGGCTCCAGCCCCTGCACCCTGCCCTTGGTCTCACACTGGGGCTGGTACTCAGGCCCCAGTGCCTGGCAGCCTGATTGGCCTAGCAAGTGAGACGGAGCCTGAGGATTCCCATCACACTACGAGTTCGAGATGGGGGCCATCAATCCTGCTTCCCCATTGCCGGGGACACCCCAAGTGACAGATGAAGGGTCCGGTCCATGAATCATCACCTTACCTCCCCCACCTCCCAGCCAGCCTCGGGGAGCTGGGAAGACGGATGGCTGCAGTCTCTTACCTGCTCTCGTGAATAATTTCCCTCCAAAAGAGGCCACTTATCAGTAATTCATTACTTGCTGTTGTTAGCATAAAGAAGAGGAGGGAAGCAGGCTGGGGCAAGGCTTCCTGCACCTCCTCCCATCTCAGCCTCCATCTTTCTAGTCTTGGGGCTTGGCCTCCAACCCTAGCCCGCCGTCCTGCTGTGGAGAAGGCAGAGCTGGGTCTTGAGGAGGGACGCTCCAGCTGGTGGCCCCCCTCCGACAGATGGCACACAGCTGTTTCTGGTGACATCTGGATGCACACAATCAGCTCCAGTTGACGATTTCTTTTAATCTTGAATGAAATGTCACATGTTGCCTCTTTCTTTTATGGCCCATACACACCTCTGCCTGTGTTGTCTGTAACTAGAGTAAGATATTGCTGGCCAGGGACCACTTGTCAGAAAGCCAGCCTCGTCCCCGTGCAGTTTCTGAGTGTTGGAATATGAAACTGGCCCTGTGACAGGGGTGTGGGGACACTGGAACAGCAAAGATGACCCTGGAGAGGAAGCACATTGGAATCACACAAGGGCCACTGACCTGAGCTGCCCCACTGTCTGCAGAAGGTCTGTGTCTATGCAGATGTGCATTTTCAGGAAGGTTTCCCTGTGGGGGTAAAGAACTGGCAGGCACCAGGGAAGGGGCAAGATCCTCCTGAATGTCAAGGGCAATCAGGCAGGGAAGTCCTCACTCTCCCTTCCTGAGAAGAGAAGAAAAGGCAACGGCAACACATTTTAGCTGTGTCTGTCCCCTGGTTAGGGACCAAGATTCAATATATTTATTTATTTTAATGTCACCGCCTAGGGACCAGGAAGAAGAGGGGTTTTTTTGTTTTGTTTTCTCTAGAATTCATTCTTGAGGTCCAGGTCCTTCCCCCATCCCTCATGCACAGAAGTACTTCATGTCTCAGTAACCACAGGAGCATCGTGCAGGCCATTCGAGGGCAGGGCTTTTACACCCCCCCCCCCCGCAGTCCATCCACTCTGCAACAGCTAAAGGGACCTCTTGAGATCATAAACCTGATTATGCCACTCCCTGATTAAAACAACTCAAACAGCCTCTTACTCCCTTTAGGGTCAAGCCCCAAATCCTGAATGTGGTGCAGAGGCGATATGCAGCGGCCTCTGACCGCCCTTGACTCTCACCTGGCACCCCTCCCATTGCTTATGCTGCACTGGTTCTCTTTCACCCGCTGTAGGAGCCTCTGCCTTTTCCTACCACAGAGCCTTTGCACTTCTTAGTCCTTTTACCTGGAATGGCTTCTCACACTCTTAAGTACTGCCCGTTTCCCTTTTAGTCACCTCCTGTTTACTTTTCAGGCTCAGCATAAGCACGAGGTCCTCTAGGAAGTCTTCCTCGCCGCCATGGACCAGCCCCGATGCACTGTGTTCTCCCCACCCTCTCCTTTAGTCACTCAGTGAGCGTGAAATTATTTGCCTCACATTCGTTCCTCCTACTGGAGACCAGAGTCTGAGACCTGTTTGCTGCTGCTCCGCCAGAACCAAGACCAGAGCCCGCCGCAGAGGGACCTGTGCGGAAGGAAGGAAGAGGCAGGGAGCCCAGGCCCGACCCTTAGCTCTGCAAAGCCTCTCGTGGTAGACTCAGACTCCCTCACCACCTCCAGCCTTGGGCTCTTCCTCCACCACGGGAGGTGGAGACCCCTGTCCTCTGCTGCCCCCTCCGCTCTAGCCACCTCTCCTGGTCTTCCCTGGCCCCTGACAATGCAGGTCCTTGCTCTGAGCTTGAGCCCACCCCCCCCTTTGCTTCAGGGTGAAATGATTTGCCTTAAAGCCCCGGAGCTCCCTGCCCTTTTCCAGACAGGGAAGGTACCTGAGGGAGACACTGGTTTCCTCTGCCTCCTCCCGTGGCAGCTGCAGGACCTGCTAACGCCAGGGAAAGGCCCAGGGCGCACACTGCCCGCCAGCGGGCTCCTCAGACTCCATCTGGGGTCACAGACTCATGGGGAACAGCACGGGCGTATATCAACGCCCGATAGCACGTGTGCAATTCAGTTGCTGCTCTGTTCCCTGTCCCCAGCCTACAAAAGGGAGACCTGGGTCTAGAATGATTTCAGGGAGGTTTGGGGGTGCTTGCCAGGGGATGGGGTGTAGTGACTGGAAATCCTTGCTGCCCAGACCAGCTGTCCATTAACAAGGAGCACAGTAATATCCTTTTCTGGGGACTTCACTGGGTAGTGCCAGCATTTGCATAGATCTGCATATCCTGGGCTGCCCTCTGACCCGGTCTGCAACTGCAGCCTAGCAAGCTAAGCCAACCAGCGAGCTTGCATTCACTGGCAGGCAGCCTCGGTTCCCCCACCTTGGCCGCCCTCCCCGTGGGGGACCCCTCGGCTGCATCCCCACCCCTTGAAGGGCCTTCAGAGAGGCAGCTTGACTTCTTGCTCATAAATAAGCGTCTAATGATAGCAGCTCGAGTGCTTCCCCCAGCCCCGCCTCCAATCAGTCCCCAAGCGCAGAGGGCTTGGTCATTCAGTGGCCAGTCTCTGCACACTTACTAAGCGCCAGGTGTCAGGCTGGGGACTGGGATAGGAAGGCAGTAGAGGGCTGGGCTGATGCCAGGTCAGTGGCTGCTCACAGGCCTGGGGGCCAGCCCACAGTCCTCACTTTACCGTCTCTCACCTGCAGCTAAGCAGCTCAGTCCTTGCCTTTCCAAGGCTCCATCTTCGGTACTCCGCCGGCCCCTGCCTGCCAGGCGACCCCGGTCCACCCCTCAGTGGCATCCTGGACGCTCCCAGCAGGGTGAGAGCCCTTCCTGTTTGGAACAGTAGTGCAGATGCGGACCACATCCAAAGGAACCTCCTGGGCCCAGTCCCCGGGCTTCCGGGGGGGGGGGGTGCCAAGGGTTCCCCAGTGAACAGTTTGGGGTGTCAGGAGTGGTTGTCCTTCCTTGGCTTCTCCCAAAACATGACAGGCAGACAGGATGGCACAGAGCAAAGAATGATAGCTGAGCCAGGCTCAGTGGCACGCACCTGTAATCCCATACTTGGGAGGCTAAGAAAGGAAGATCGCAGGTTCGAGGCCAGCCTCAGCAACTTAGCAAGGTTCTCAGCAATGTAGTGAGACCTTGTTTCAAAATAAAAAATAAAAAGAGCTGTAGGTCTTGTTCAGAGGTAGAATGCCCTGGGTTCAGTCCCCAGTATAGGAAAAAAGGATGACAGCTGGGCGACGGAGGTGACTGTGACGGGTTAACTGTGAGGAAGCCAAGCTCCAGGCCATCCTCGTCCTGAGGGGTCTTGGGGGATTCTGGCCTCTCGGTTCATCCTCTGCCAGCAGGGGTGTCTTTTGGACAACTCCCCAGAGGCCCAGTGGCTGGTAACAACAGTCCAAGGCTCAGGCAGGCGGGCAGTGTCCCCTTTCCGGCGACTCAGAAGCGGGGACGGTGGATTCTGCCCTCCTGGTGGGCTCTCCACCTCTGGTTCCTGTTTCTGTTGACCCCCGAGTCCCCTCATTTGTCCAGGCCAGGGCCTCGCGCTTCTAGAACCCGTTTCTCAGTGTGCAGCCCAGCGCTGTGTGTTGTCACGCCCTGCAGCACCTCAGCAAGCTTCCTGCAGTGTCTGCGCTCCCTTACAATGGAAGCTGGAAGTTATTCCCAGTGCTATTGCTGAAGCCTCTTGGCCAGTCTCCTGGCTTAAATCTAACTTGTTCCACTCCCAGATTAAAATTCCCGAAACAGCTGGGCAGGGTGGTGCATACTTGGAATCCCAGTACTTGGGAGGCTGAGACAGGAGGATCTCAGGTTTGAGGCCAACCTCATCAAGTTAGTGAGACCTTCAGCAACTTAGCAGACCTTGTTTCAAAACTAAAAACTAAAAATAAATAAGTAAAAAGAGCTGAGAGTATACCTCAGAGTTAGAATGCCCCTGAGTTCAATCCCTAGTACCCATCGCCCAAAATCACTGAAATGAAGCTGGGCACGGTGGCACATGCCTGTAGTCCCAGAGATTTGGGAAGCGAACACAGGAGGATTCCAAGTCCAAGGCCAATCTGGGCAATTTAGCAAGATTCCGCCTCAAAATAAAAAATAAAAGGGCTGGGGGTATAGCTCAGTGGTAGAGCGTCCCGGAGTTCAATCCTCAGTACAGAGAGAAAGCTCCTGAAACAAACTCCCACCAGCACTGTCAGTGCCTCCCGCTGGCTGTAGAGTAAACTCACTTCTCACTGCGGGGCTGTCATTTTACCGCATGGTGCCGGCTCAGGTGATAACAGGGCTGACGTTTCCAGTGTGATCAGCATATGCCGAATGCTGGTTTAAGTTTTTACATGTATTAACTCATTTATCCATTCTACAACCCAAGGATGTGGCTATTAGTGTAAGTCTGTGTGTGTGTGTGTGTATATGTGTGTTTGTGTGTGTGTGTGTGTGTGTGTGTGTGTTACTAAGGATTGAACCCAGGGTCATTCTACCTCTGAGCTATATATCCCCAGCCTCACCCGTTTTTTAAAGGGTGGCCGGCTGCTGTTGGGGAACAAGAACAGGGCCTTTCCCCTCCTCTACGCCGCTCTACTCGGTGCCTACAGACTGTGTCTGGCTCATCTGACTGGGCTCGGGCCCTAGCTCTACCACTAGCTGCATGAACCTAAGGAAGTTTTTTCATGCTTCTGAGGACTGGGTTTACTCATCTGTAAAGTGGGAGTAACCTTAGTGACCCTGTTTGGTAGAGATGATAAAGATCTCTCCCTTTCTCTCCCGCCCCGCCCCGCCCCCCACTCACTCCCTCCATATTGGGTCCAGACAGTCATTTTAGTAGTAAAAATCCCTTCTGTTTATCCTAGTACTCTGTAATGCAGAAGTTCCTTTCAATGCATCACAGCATAAACATAGACAGTAATTCTTTGCTACTTACAAGTAAAAATTTTAGTTAAAAAACAGCCTAGGTGTCTGCCAACAGATGAAGGGATTATGAAATTATGGTGTACATACACACGGTGCAATTCTGCTCACCATAAAGAAGACCAAAATCACGCCAGGAAAATGTATGGACCAGAGACTGTGCGAAGTGAAGGGCCCTATGTTTTCATACGTGGAAGCTAGAGAAAAACTGGGAGACAGAAGGGCCTTCGGATAAATGAGGGGAGCTACTAGTAGAATAGTGGAGGGGACGTGGGAGGGAGGTGGGAGGGGAGACTTGAGGAAGGAAGGAAACAGTTCAAATAATGCGGGGTTCATGGATGAAGTTACCAAGACTGATTTCAATATTGTGTGGGGGAGGGGAGAGAGCAGGGTGGGATCCGGAGGGAAATACACCAAGTGCTGAGCGCATGTATTTTCTATCACTCTGAACCTGATGTATAATTATGATGCATCAATTATATATATATATATATATATCATTGCATCCAAAATAAGGAAGAATTAGCATCCCTATATTTCAAATGAGGAATCTGAGCTCAGAGTCTCGGCCAGCATCATCTAGCACGTAATCCACAGGGCTAGGACTCACAGCGAGGCTGGGTCCACGTGCTTTTGAGTTAAAGGACGTGGGCCAGTTGTTCCACAATGACCAGCACTTACTCAAGCGGGGTCTAATACAGCTTTCAGGTAGCCTATCGCTTCAGAGGGGAGGAAATCGGTCAAACTGTGTGTTCAGCATCAAGTGAAGCAAACAAGCAGTTGAGAGACCGAATCTTCCCTTTCCCTACGCTGCTGGGAAGGGGCAGGAACAGCAGTGGGCGGAGGCAGAGCTCGGAGTGATGTCTCCCAGCAGAGATGGGTGTGTGGGGAGTGGCCTCTGCCAATTTGCTGCCCCCAGGGCTGCACCAGCAGGGGACCTGTGTGTGAGCACCTCCCGTCTTCCCAATGGTGGGGTGAGGAGAGAAGATTGCTACTGCTATGATCAGTCCCATTTTTAAGATGGCTAAGCTGAGGCTTGGGGGTCACAAGCTAGTAAGTAATAGCACCAGCATTAATTTTTTTTTTCTTTTTTTGTGGTGCTGGGGATTGAACAAGGGGCGTTCTACTCCCCTAGCCTTATTTTATTTATTTATTTATTTATTTATTTATTTATTTATTTATTTATTTATTTATTTATTTATTTGAAACAGGGTCTTGCTAAGTTGCTGAGGGTGACTTTGAACCTGAGATCTGCCTGTCTCGGCCTCCCAAGTACTGGGATTACAGGCGTGTGCCACCATGCCCTGCTACCAGGGTTCAAATGCATAGCTATCTCATTTTAAAGTCCATTCTCTTTCCCGGAAGCCAAGCGAGGTCACACGGGGGGGGGGGGTCAGCAGAAGGAGGTAGGTGGCTTTGGGGACAGGAGGAGGAGGAGAGGGGACTGGGCAGAGCGTCCATTTGGAGAGCCATGGAGCACAGAGAACCTCTGGCCCTCACCTCTGTGCTTCTGTGGGGGAGGCAGTTTCTGTGACGGCCTCCCCGCCACCACGCCCTTGGCATCCCCTCCCCGTGAGCTGAGCAGCCCCACACTTTGCTGGTGGCGAGGAGATTGTGGTGGAAGTGAGGCTGTGTGACATCTGAAGCCAAGTTCCAACAGCCTTGTGGATGCCTTCTAACCTTCGAGGAGGGCTCGCTCTGGCAGAAGTATCTGGCCAACCGGAGACTGCCAGGCTTCGGGGAAGCCCACGCCAACTACAGGACAGAGCTGCATGGAGTGAGGGAGGAGCCCAGGCATCCAGCTGCTGCATCTGTCCTCCCTGAGCCCCAGGACAGGTGTGCAGGCCAGATGTGCAGGTGTGCAGGATGTGCAGATGTGCAGGTGTGCAGGACAGATGTGCAGGCCAGGCAGCCATGCGACAGCCCCATCTGCCTGTCACTGCATGAGAGACCCCGGTAGAAGTCACCAAGCAGAGCCAGCTCAACACGCAGGCTGTGAACCTTAACACATGTTCAGCTGCTTAATTGTTTGTTTGTCTGTTTGTTTGGGGGGGGGTGTTGCAGTTGTAGAAACCTGGAATGCTTGCCATGTATCTCCACCAGCCAGGGCATCTTTCTGGACCAGGGAAGCTCGAAGGTCCTGGGCCTGGCCTGTCTCCATGGCTGCTCTGTTCCCCTCTGCCAGCAGTGATCTGCAATGGGAGGAGAAGCGGCCCTCGCCCGGAAGCCTCCTATCCCCTGCTGACCTCTCGTCACCATCTGTGTGGCCCTACGCAGACCAGTGTTCTCTCGCTCTGTCTTATTTCTCCCATCTACAGAGTTAGGCCGTGGAGCGGAGGATTGTTAAAGACTGTTCTCTGACACATGAAATACCATCACTCTGGGCAGCAGAAACAGAGATACCGCCTAGAATTCCCTGGATGGGGTGCCCTTTCTTGGCTTGCTCTTGGAATGAACAGGAAGACTCGAGGGGAAAGGAACCCATCTGGGCTCTTCGTGGGTTTCCTGAGTCCACTTGCTGAGCGAGCCCCTGGGAGGCCCAGATAGGCAGGTGGGCACAGGTGCCCAGCCCCACGCCCCCTCCTTGGCTCCCTGAGGGTCTCAGTGCTGTAGAGGGGTATCTGCTCCCAACCCAGGAGGCCCTGGAGTCCTAGCCCTACCTGAGAACGGGAAGTTCCCACCTGCCAAGGAAGAGGGGGGCCCTGAGAGGAGCAGGCTTCTGGGATGTCTGTGAAGTGTCGGGTGACAATATTTGTGCCTAAAAATACAGCAGCCAAGAATCAGCTAATTACAGCCTCTGGAGTCATTCATAACTTGGTGTTCCGCGTCATCCTTGCTTTCCCCCGCGTTCCTCCGCAGTAGCTACAAGGAGGCCTCCGTGGGTGGACAGCTACAGTCCATGCGGCCTTCTGTCCAAGAGCCCAGACGGTGCCCAGCCTGCAGCTGGCACCTCACGTTGAAGTTCCATGGGTGCTCAGATCCTGCCCTCACAGGCACACATGCTGCCATCAGGACATTGGTGACCTCGAGGTGCAGATTGGTTCAGAAGAGCGCCCTGTGTTGAGGGGGCCTGCTCTCCAGGCCTGTGCCAGGCAGCCTGCTGAGCAGGGCTGTGAACTCCGGTTTCCTGCTCTGGACCCCTTCCTCCCAGGGCCTCTCTGAGGCCTGGAGTCTCCTCCTCTGCTGGGAGGAATGTGGCGGCTCAAGCTTGTAGGGAGGGCTGAACGACCCAAAGACCCAAGCTGGTTCCTGCCTGAGCCCTCATGGTGGACAAAGGTCACGGCAAAAATAGGGAAGGAACCCTGCCTGGGACAGGGTCCTCGCCCAGGCTCCACAAGAAAGGCTTTTTGTTTGTTCATTTTTGGTTGGTTGGTTTGCTCTTTTAATCAGGGAGGCATTTTGAAAGTATGAGGCCTAACTAATTTTGTATAGTGTTTGGCAAAATGCTGCTGTCATGTACAGAGTGCTGTGCGGCTCCCATAGTAATTAAATGAGGTGCTTATTACTGTTACGTCCACTTTCTAGATAATTAGACTGAGGTTCGGAGATGCTAAGCTATTCCCCAAGGTAACACAAGTCATGACTAGCCTTAAACACAAGGTTTCACCTCACGTCCAGAATCCTGCTAAGCCAGCAGGTTCGGCCCCACTTCTGGGCCACTAGCTTGGCTAGTCAACCCACCCGGGTCCCCAGTGGTAGAAAGTATCACAGACCCCTTCCACCCAGCCCTGACTCCAGCCTCAACCCGCCTCCTCATGCCCCTCTCTGGCTTCCGAGAGGCATTTCAATCCTGCTCCAATCTGGATCCATTGGCCTTTAACCTGCAAGGAATGAGGCAGAGCCTAAGAGAAAGTAAAAATCTGGAGAATACGTAGGAAGTAAAAACAAGCAGTTTCCAGGGCAGGGCAGTCTGCTGGCTGGTCAGTGTGGCCTCAGGCAGCTGGGTCAGGTCAACTGGGACTCAGAGGGCTCAGGAGGTGTCGCCCCGGCCTGAGGCTGTGAGAGGCCAGGACCAGGAACAAGATGGGACCAGACGTCATCTTCAGCCCTGCACCAGGGGAGCAGCAACTCTGGATGGCTGTGCACACCTTCCTCCAAGTGGGGCACAATTTAATACCCGATGCCGTCCTTAATGAAAGGTCATTGGCCCTGCCACCACCCAGGGCAGTGCATGAGGAATGAGGTTTGCTCTGCGTCTCAGAATCACAGAAATCAGTAGTAAAAAAGAACGCCGAGGTCAGAGGCAGCTGTCCCCAGGGGCTGCGTTCAGATTCTTCCTGGTAATAGACTTTCCCTGGGTCCTCCAGTCCAGGCGGCCACCTCCCCAAAGGCTGTTCTCCACTGTCTCTCAGAGAAGACACTGTTTATGGAAAGGAGAGGTCCATGCCGATCCCTGCAGGATTTGCTCTGAAATTTGTTAATCATCCAAAGCCAGTGATGTAAAACCATCTCGCGGCCAGCTTGTCTGAACAGAGTGGAGGAGGACAGAGGACCATTCTGGCCTGCCTGCTTGCTAGGTCTCTGGGGCAGTGTGGGATGGTACAGGCTGATTGCTAAATTCTGCACGAACTTTGGCAAAATTTTAGGTGCTCTGAGCCTCAGTTTCCTCTTCTGCGAAATGGGAGCATCATCAGAAGCCTACACACAGGGTCACTGGAAGATTAAGGGAGAGAGTGGAGCTTCTCGTGATTGCCTAACTCATGTGGGCTACTGAGCGGTAACTATCATTATCATCACTGCTCCATAAATGGCAACTATCATTATTATTATTATTATTCCTGATGAGTAATTATTCACTACTCCCCTTCTCCAGATCCATCTCTCTGTCTGTGAAACAGCCAAGCGGGCTCTTGGGCACTGGGCTTTCATTCACGTGACATTGTAGAACCACTGTGGCATGTCGTGTTGGGCTCACAAGGGTGCAGACCAAGCTGGGTGCTCTGCCCTCACTGAGCTCCCCGTCTTTATGGGTTGTCTGGAATAAGGATGTTAAGATGCTAATGAGGACACCTTCCGTCCTTGCAACATTTCTCCTGCACAGGTTGTGTCCCCATGACTGGCTGGGGACGTGAGAGAGATCACAGAAACAGGAACGACGTTCCAAGACAGCATGTGAGTGTGGTTGTCCAGCTTCTCAGCATAACCCCAGCATCATCTTCTCCCACCCCGGTCTCCTTCCTTGCCCCTGCCGGGTCACCCTGGAATATGCTTTTCCATCTATGCAGACTTTGAATAGCATCAAAATCAGCCACCCTTAGCCACGCCTGCGCATGGGTGATTCTTACCCAAGACAGCTGCTGCCCAGGCCACACCCAAATCAATTACAGCAAATGCTTGGGCGAGGTTGGGGGCAGGCACCAGCATTCTACATGTGCCAAAGCTGAAGACCTGTGCTCTTAGCAGATGTGGCTGTGGGAGGAAAGGGCCCTGGGTGCATGGTCTTTAGTATCTTTTTGACAGCACTGAATAGCCACCATCCCCTCTCTGGGTGCAATGAGGGAGAAGCCCAGGAGGAAGGAACCCCAGGAGGCCTGCCTGGATGGGATGCACATTCCTGAGACTGCGGGCCTGGGCTTTGCTGGAGGGAAGGCGGTGGACACCAGAGTGTCCTTGGGGTGAGTTCTGAGTGCACTCATGTTTACTCTGCCCAAAGGGGGCTCCCAGAAGTATCCACAGAGCCAACGTTACACACAGGGCTCTGAGCGGTCAGCCTAGTCGCCTGCTCCCCACCTCCATGCTCTGTCCTTCCCTTCTCTTTTTCCACCCTGGCTGAGGCCTATTTCCAGATGCTGAATTTCCAAATCCTCTGCCCCATAAGTGTTTGGCACGTGCAGGGATCAGGTTCCCAGGTTTGAAAGGGATTTCTATTAATCATTGCAAGAGTGGAGACAAGGTCCTTCACCGAGCCCTGGGGCGGGGGGGGGAGGGGGGTTGGAGAGTCAGGGCCTGTTTGCAGGAGGGCGCTGAGGAGTGTGGAGTGGCCGGGAGGGCTTGCTGGGGCCCACCAGGCAGTGTGCGAAGCACAGTCTATGAGCTGGCACCTGGGTCAGGCATTGCGAGGGGCTGCGGGGGCTGCATGAGGCAGTCCCAGCCTCTCCTGGCTCGTAACCTATATTGGGAGTGACGCTCAAGGGCTTCAAAATGCTTACAAAGCAACATGCGGGCAAGTGCCAAGCAGCAAGTCAGGCTGATGAAGAGGGTGAGGAGAAAAAACATCAGGTGAGAAGCAGATCCGGGGGGTGGGAAGACGGTGTAGGAAGAGCCCTAGATATGGAGCAAAAGAGGACATTCAGTGCTATTGGTGGGGGAGAATAGGGAGAGAAGGGGAGGGGAGGGGAAGGGAGGGACCGAGGAGGGATGAGAAGAGAGGGGAGGGGAGGAGAAGGAGAGGTGTCATGGTTTGAATATAGAATGTCCCCTGGAAAAGCTCACGTACAGACAGTGAAAAATGTTCAGAGGCAAAGTAATGGAATCAGGGCTTCAGTCTCATCCGTGGATAGATCCACGGAAGAATCGATGGTCTGATTGGATTCACTGGTGGCGACTTAGGCGGGTGGGGTGTGCTGGAGCAGGTGGTTCATTGGGCCTTGGGCACTATCTCTATCTCTGGTCGTTTCCTGTCTCTCTGCTTCCAGCCACCATGAGTTGAGCAGCTCTCCTCCGCTCACTGTGCCACCATGAGCTGAGCAGCTCTCCTCCGCTCACTGTGCCACCATGATGTCTGCCTTGGAGCCAGCCAGCTGTGGATTGTACCTCTGAACTGTGAGCCAAGTGAACTTGTCCTCCTCTATGCGGTTTGTGTCGGGTATTTTGGGTCACAGTGATGGAAAAACAGACTAAAGTTAGTGGAGAGGAGAAAGGGAAGGAGGAAGAAACAGCCAACACTTGGATGGCTCTTGCTGTGTGCTTGCAGAGGTGCTGTCCTATGATGCGGCAGGATGATGGTCGTGGGGAAGGAAGAGGCCACTCTGTTGCCAGGGCCCTGAGCCTGAGTTAGGCCAGGGGGACTGGAATAGGAAAGCTGAGTTACTGGGCCAGCAGCACATGACCATTCACACCAAGCACGGATGCTGGGTGCTGGGTGCCCTTTGGCACAGGAACAGATAACCTGGAGTATGAATTGCTCCCATTTTGGTGTCCCCCAAATCCCCAGCAGAAGAGTGCTAAAATGGGTCTGTCCGGTTTCCTTCCTGTAGGAAAGAGAAGATAGAAGCAGCCTTGCTTTAAAGCATGGCACTGTCCCCCCCTCCTCCAGCAGGGAGGGCCTACTGGATGGGAGGCAACTTTCACTCCCCAGAGTCTGTGCTGAGCTGTTCCAGCCTACCTTGTCCACAGAAAAAACAGCATCCTTGCTCCGGGTCAGTCGCCTACTTTTCCTCCCGCCAGAGGTGCATGCGCACTTCAGATGGGTGCATGAAGGAGAAATCCCAGGCTGCAGAGGGAGGGCTGTGATCAGGGAGCAATTGAAGACCTGCTGCAGGAAATTGGAGCTGCCAATCTCTTAACAATTGGAATATTTTTTTTACACTCTGCATTTCAGAAACGTGTGGTAAGTGCTTGGGAATCACAAAGGTCCTGTAAGTGCTCAGTATTACAAGTCAAATCCCGTTAACGAAAGCACCATTGCAATGAAACTTTCCATATGACAAAAGCAATTTCCATGTCCTACTCGATGGCCCACTTATTTCAAACAATATTCAATGTGCCGACAGTGATAGGTCCCTTCTCTGAGCGCTTGCCAGGCTGATTGTCTGTCCTGCTCACTCTGTAACCGTCTTGTACCAGTCACCATTGTTCTGTGCTCATTATTCTTGCGTTCCTGTCTGAATGAGGAAGTCCTCACAGACTGGCTGGTCCTGGCAGGGAAGCCAGGATGTGGATCTGGCCAGGCCTTCATTAATTCCCACTTGGGACACTTCCTGCTCACCTGTAAGTGCCAGGTATTATACCAGGTGTGTCAAGAAATGCAGCCCCTGTTCTCAGGGGGGCAGTGGAGGCAGAAAACAAATCACTATCAAGATTCTATGACAATGCAGCACAGGCAAGTGGAGATGGCAATGGACACAGACAGGTGAACCGGGTAGACTTCCTGGAGGAGGTAACATCCAAAATCAGACTCGAGTTATTCAGGTGCAGGAAAGGAAGAGCCAAGACAGTGGGGTAGCCAGACTAGATCCCAGGTGGGTGGATCAGCGAGTATTCCATCAAAAACAGTGGCTGGTTTTGATGGAATACTTGCCATTTCCAGGCATGTAATAGAGGTTTTGTACACATGACTATCACTTAAGACTCATGGAAACCCCACTCTCCCCACTCTGCAGACGAGAACACTGACGCTTTGAGAGGTTGAATAATTTGCTTAATTAACTTGCATCATTAAGTAGCAGTTGCCACTATCATCACTATTATCATTACCTCGAAACTCCAAGTCTAATTCACCTCTCCTGGTGAGCTGTGTTTGTGATTAACCTCACCTAATGACCAGATCCTGTTGCTCATAATGGGCTGCGTTGGGATTTGAAACCAGTAGAGTGTGTGTGTGTGTGTGTGTGTGTGTGTGTGTGTGTGTGTGTGTGTGTGGCACTGCGGATTGAATCCAAGGGTGGTTTGTCACTGAGGTACATCCTCAGCCCACTTATTTAATATTTATTTATTTAGTATGTGTGGTACTGAGGATTGAACCCAGGGGTGTTCTACCTCTGAGCTAAAACCCCAGCCTTATTTATTTATTTGATACTGAGGCTTGAACTCAGAGGCATTCTATCTCCAAGCTACACCACCAGCCTTTTTATTTTATTTTTATATTGGTGCATTGTAATCATATATCTTTGTTAGGTACAAGCTGATAAAGGCATACATGCACACATTTCTCATTTAACCCTTCCCCAATTCCTGCCCCACTGCCTCTCCCTCCCTTCTTCTCAAGTTCAGTTTAGTGATTGACTTTGATATGTTTGTGAAAGTACAGCATGTGCATTAGAGTGTTTCCCCCCCCCATCACCTTCAGTTAGGTCATCTTCTTTGCTCATCTAAGGTTTCTCCTTCATCATCTGGAGTCCCTCTTATGTCCCACTGTCTCCCTAGCTTCCGCATATTAGGGAAAACATGATTTTTTTCCTTTTTGTGACTGACTAATCTCACTTAGCATAATGTTTTCCAGTTCCATCCATTTCCCTGCAAATAACATAATTTTGTTCTTCTTTATGGCTGAGTAAAATTCCATTGTGTACATATCCCATAGTTTTGTAATCCATTCATCTGTCGATGGACATCTTGGCTGTTTCCATAGTTTGGCAATTGCAAACTGTGCAGCTATAAACATAGATACACATGCATCGGTCTGATAGTGTGGTTTCTGATCTTTTGGGTAGATACCCAGAAGTGGTATTGCTGGTTCATATGGTAGGTCATTCCCATTTGTCTGAGGATCTTCCACATTGTTTTCCAAAGTGGTTGCACTAATTTGCAATCCCACCAACAATGTATTAGGGTTCCCACTTCTCCACATCCTTGCCAGCATTTGTTGTTGTTTGTACCACCAGCCGTATTATTATTATTATTATTATTTTTTTTTTTTTTTGCGGTACTGGGGATTGAACTCCGGGGCATTCTACCTTCGAGCTATACCCTCAGCCCTATTTTTTATTCTTTATTTTGAAACAGAGTCTCACTAAGTTGTGGAGTACCTCACTAGGTAGCTGAGGCTGGCCGAGAACCTGGATCCTCTGGTCTCAGCCTCCCAAATGCTGAGATTACATGAGTGTGCCACCATGCCCAGCTCTTTTTTCTTTTTCTTTTCTTTCTTTTTTTTTTTTTTTTAGGTTGAGGGGTCTCATTACTTACTGAGGCTGTCTTTGAAACTATAATTCTTCTCAGCTTCCCAAGTACTGAGATTACAGGCATGTGCCACCACGCCCGACTCTTTATTTTTTATTTTGAAACAGGGTCTCACTAAGTTGCTGAGGACCTCACTGAGTTGCTGAGGCTAGCCTTGAACCTATGATCCTCTGTCTCAGCTTCCCAAGTCCTGGGATTGAAAGTGGTTTTTGCACTCTATAGGTGAGGGAAACTCCAAGATGGAGAAATGGGGAGTTGCTCTGTAGGCCCAGGTGGCGGAAGGCATGAGAAGGTGGGCGGTAGATAGGGAGGTCACGAGTGGCACATCAAAGTGTCCGGGAGGATCCCTCGGCCTCCTTAGGAAGAGTGGCTTCAGGGACACAGCAGGAGGCAGGGAGACGCAGAAGAGGGGCTGCGTTCTAATCTAAGCAAGAGGCGTTGGCTGCCTGGAGTCCAGTTTGGTGTAATGAAAGAGGGGGGAGGGCATTTGGGGGGGTAGGTTCATGGGGCCTTGGCCACACAGCTGGTGGGGAGGAAAAGGAAGCCAGGACAGGTGGAGTGGGGCAGGGAAGGGACCCAGTTACAGAGGCTAGCTCCTGGGGTGGGGAGGGCATCTGGGGGCCACTGTCCATGCCTGAGAGGACTGGAGAGGCAGGTGGGGCTCTGCAGGTGGCCGGGCAGCGGGTCTGGTATCCATAGGAGCCGGCAGCACCTCGCCACAGACAAAAGGGCCAGCCCCTTGGGGTGGTACCAGGGACTCCTGAGGTAGTCAGGCAGGCTGGTTCCAAATCACAGGGAATCAGGGGGCTAGGTCCAGAGACCAAGGTGGGCAGATTGGTGCAGGAGGTGTTAGAGTTGCAGCTCCAGGACTTTCTCAGTCTATTTAGTGTTGCTGTAATAGAATACCAGAGATTGGGTAACTTATTAACAATAGAAGTCTATTTGGGAAGGGCACAGTGGCACACACCTGTAATCCCAGTACTTAGAAGGCTGAGGGAGGCTGAGACAGGAGGATTGCAGGTTCAGGGTCAGCTTCGACAACTTAGTGAGACCCTTAGCAACTTAGTGAAAACTTGTTTCAAAATAAAAAATAAAATAGGCCTGGGGGGTATAGCTTGAGGATAGAATGCCCCTGGGCTCAATACACACACACACACACACACACACACACACACACACACACACACGTCTATTTGGCTCACGATTCTGGAAGTCTGGTATCCAAGGGCTTTGTGCAATATCACTCCATGGAGGCAGGCAGAGGGGCAAGAGGAAAACCACACCCAACTCAGCCTTCTACCCAGAGTCCACTGCTGTGACCCCAGCATTAATCCGCTGACCCCTGAGGCTCTGCCCTCAGGACCTAATCAGCTCTTGCAGGTCCCACCTGTCGCTACCATTGCATAGGGAGAGGGGTAAATTTCCAACACATGCTTTTTGAGGGCTGCATTCAGGGCGTGCTGCCTGGCCGCTCCAGGAGTCAATGCAGAAGCTGACCCATGCTGCCCCTGACAGCCTGGTGACTAACTGAGAACCAGGCATCCGGGACTCCACCCAACGGGCCCAAGACAGGAGCAGCGTGCTGTCTCATGTGGGTTTTTCCTTCTGCAGAGCCGGGCCGGTGGCGGACACTCAGCAAATGTCGTTCCCGTCAGAGTCCAGCCTCCTGTTGCCATGCACGCGCCTCCTCCAACTGTCGGAGCTCGGGGTATCGACAGTGTGTACTTTGGAAATCCTGGAAGGAGACAGAGTGCTCCAGGGGATGGTTCTAAAATAGCTAGCGATGCTCCCCAGCCAATATGTTGTGTGTGGTGGGAAAAGAAATATTTCCAGAGCCGGCGACATCAGAGCAGTACGGGAAAGCTCTAGAGAATTTAGTGCCTCTGCGCCTCTTCTCCCTCTCATTAGGAGAGAGCGGTGGTGTTTTAAATGCTTTAAAGTGGCTCTTCAGTCAAGGAGGAGTTTATAAAAATCATCTCTGCAGCAGGGAGGCCAGAGGGAGACGGGCGGCAGTTGGGTTAAGAGGGCCGGGAAGGAAGGCCAAGAAGGCTGGAGGCGAAGCCACTGGGTAAACGGGGCAGCCCCTTAGCCCTGGAATCAGGTAGAGGAGGCTCCAGCACAGACGGCTTGGACAGCCTAGAAGCGCAGAGCAGGGAGGGGCTCAAGGCTGGTGGGCCCCCACTGGTGGCCTTTCCAGCACTACTGGGGCATGGTCAGTTCCAGTCCAAACTAAGCCTCTGGAGACATAAGCTCCTGGATCCTGCTCTAGGCAGATGCAGCTTGTCCCGAGTTTGGAGAACAGGACGGCCAATCAGCCCCCAAGGTACAGGCTCCCTGGTGCAGGACGACCACACCCTTGCTCACAGCAGTCCAAGGGGAGATTCTGGGCTCCATCCTAGTGCCACAGAGCCCACTGGGAATCACGGCAACCCAAGAGCAATGAAGACATTTTAAATGAAAACTAAGAGATGTGTGTTTTAAGAGCCAGATGCAGAGAAGGCTCTTGATTAGCCAAGAGAATGAGGGTGGCAGAGAGCTGGCAGGCCGGGACTCAAACGATCCCTCTACCTCAGAGAAGCTGTCTTGGGCAGAGTGCTTAGCCAGGCCAGCTCTCAGCAAGCTGGCACACATGGAAATCCAGTGGAGGGACTTTTGTAGGGTAGGCAGCCACAACTTAGAGGTTTCCCTACTTGCCCAAGGTCTCTTGGCAAGGAACAAGGAAATGGGATTCAAACGCGGGTCACCTGGCTTCGGATCCAGCCCTTCCTTTAGGAAGTCTCCATGCGGCAGGTCATCTGCAAAGGTGGCCGCCAACATTTCCCCACCCCTGCACATACCTGCCCCTTTCCATCGAGAGGAGGGATCTGTCTTCCCTCTCCTCAGATCTGGGTTGGCCTATGACTTGCTTTGACCAACAGGAGGTGGCAGTGGCACCCTGCTGGGCCTGGTCTTGGCCACTGGGGACCCAGCAGCCATATTTGTATATGATTCGCTCCCCTGAAACTCACGCTGGAGTTTACTCTCCACTGTGAGGGATGAAGAGGGCAGAAGTCTAATCCTACTATGGTGTTCCGATGTGGGACCTTGAGGAGGTGAGGAGAATTGAGTAAGGCCATCAGGGTGCAGCCCCCATCGTTGAATCCTGGTGGCCTTATAAGAAGAGGGGCGAGAGATGGGAGGACAAACACAGACACACGTGCTTCTTGTTTCTTGCCACACAGAATCCTGCACTAACTTGGGACTCTCCAGTGAGAAGGCTGCCACCAAACACAGCCCCTTGACCTTGGGCCTCCAGAGCACGGGCCAACATGAGCCCTTTAAACCCACCCAGTCTGCAGAACTGTGCTCTTAGTAACAGAAAACAGACTAGTACACATGGCGAAAGGGCAGGCAGACCAACGGCTGATGAAGATCCCATGAACCGGTGGACCGCATGGATCTGCAGATCCCAGGGAGAGGGAGAAGCCTGCCAGCCCTTCAGCTGCTCTGGTGCAAGATGTGCCAGGGAAGCCATATGGGTATTCCAGCCCCTGCTAAACACAGCCTCATGACTGACCTGACCTGACGCCCAGTGGAGCCCAGCCACCCCACAGAAGCATGGGAAACAATAAATCACCAGTGTTATAATACCGAGACTCTTGCTTACGGAGATTGTCCTCCTGGGATCTTGGCACAGGAACTAAATACAACCAGCCAGTACTGGTCTATGGAGACTTGACCGCCATTTTTATTGTTTCTCCAGCTCTGCTGTGTACCTGGAACTGGGAGCACCTGGCCCTGCTCCTGCTGTGTCCCATTGCTCACTTGGACTGGGAACCCCATGAGGACAGGTCAGTGCTTTGCTGTACCTTCTCTCTAGACTTAGGGACAATTTGCTATATGCAAAATATGCTTGGAAATGATAGAGGTCGGTTGGTTGGTCTGGCCGATGATTAGGTTAAATGCCCAAATCAGATTCCACTGATAATTCACTGAAAGTGGCTCTCTAGCAAGTGGCTTTTTTCAGTGAGATAATTCAATTTCCTCTCAGACTTTGTCACTGGCTTTTCGACTTTCTTTGTATTGGTCTTTGCACCTCAGAGGCCATGCTGGGCAACTTGGAGGTATCAGAATATTGCCCCACCCCACCTGGCCACCCCCTAGCTGTCGCTACCTTGTCGTGCATGCTGGCCCCAACTAATAACATGTTGTCATATAAATTAATCATGAAATGACTAATGTCAATTTCCCTTTCATCATAGACAGCAGAAGCACTAGGGAGCCGGGGAGGAAGGCGGGTAAGGAGACAGTGAATGGGGCCACGTCTTTCACGGAGTGAAGACTCCACAGGATCTGGGCCCTCCCTGCCTTTCTCCACCTTTAGCCACCCCCATGAGCCTCTGCAGGGAGATTTTTCTGAATAATGGAACATTTTCCTGTTTTAATCAGATGCAATTTTGTGAGCAGTTTTTATGATTTAGCAAGTCCATTAAAACTGGCATTTGTTCTGCTCTGACATGTGAAAGGGGCTCTGCAGAGTATAAACACTGGAAATTACTTGTAGGGAAAGACAATATTAAAATTCCCCAGCCCAGGCCTGTTGTCTGAGAAATTCTGTTATCAAGCATCTTGCCAGCCGCCATCGCGGGCGCTTGAGGTGCATGCTGCTTGCTCTTTTACACACTGGCGGGGGCACTGGAACTCCGGCAGCCATGAAGACGCAATGTTGTTATCTTTCAGCACTTTGAGCATCAGGAGAGGAGTGGTCTTAAAGGGAACTCACTGGCAGAGCAGGTCACAAAGTACAAAACCTCAGAGAAGAGGGTGGGCACGAGCATTTTTAAGGGTGAGCCTGGAAATTTCCTCCCACAGTGAACAACACAGTGTATGGCACATAATTAAGAAGGCAAGTCATGTCAAATTTACTTGTAGTCAATTCTCAGTAATCCATGTACTAACAAATGACCAGGTCAAATGGAAAGCCTCCTCCCATCAGGGCCTCCTCTTCCCAGAGAACCTAAGAGTAGCAGCAGCAAGAGAAGCTTTGGGGAGTGTCTCCACTCTCTCCATCAATGCAGAAACAATAGAAGAAACCACAAAGGTAAAATCTACATAAAAGTAAGAATGTGTATTCATAATAAACTAATAAGCTATTTTTATTAAAAAATGACTCTAGAGAAGTATCTGCTTCCAACGTTTCAAAGTTTTAATATCTTAAGAATATATAATTGAGCCAGATGTGATGGTGTGCACCTATAATCTCAGTACTTGAGAGGCTGAGACAGGTAGATTGCAGGTTTAAGGCCAGCTTTCAACAACATAGCAAGACCCTCATCAATGTAGAAAGACTCTGTTTCAAAAATATAAGGCTGAGGGTCCCCAACACCAAAAATAATAATAAAAAAAGAATTGATATACAAATTGACAGAAACATTCTAGGAGTCAAGATGAGTTGGTTGTGGGGTAAAGAGAATAAACTCAAAACAGGCCAAGGATGTGGGTCATAATTTAAGCAACAAGATTTGAAATGAACATATGTTAAAAAGGGCATCCTTGCAAGGAAAGAAACAAAGATAACATAACATACTGTGCGGACTTACAGCTAAATATGGAGGACTAGTCACGCATGTTTATTTCTTCTTCTTTCCAAATCAACGCTAAAACAAAAAGAAAATAGGAGAGGAAACCATAAACTCATGGCAACCAAAAGAACGGAAAAAGAGGCAGCAATAGTGAAAGACATCAACCACTTCCAGAAGGTGGATGGTAGCTGGAGGAGAGGTGCCTGACAGGGAAGACTAAATATCTGTAGAGAGGACTGCCAGGAAGCCGGGGGTTGACCACAGAACTCCAAAGGTACTGGACCGGAGGGGCCAGCGGGCTTCCTGTGCTGGAGAGAAGGATACAGGGTGGGTTGTGGGAGGTCCAAAGCTGAGGGAAAAATGTGTGGGGTCCAAGGCTGAGGGGAAAAGTACAAGATTTTGGTTCTAGCAATTTAGTGGCCCAGATCGCCAGAATGCAAGCTCATGACAAGGACCTAGAAAGGCAAACGTCCTTCAAATGCATAACTGACCTTTAAAAAAGGTCACCTATGAGCCAGGCACAAGGAATTGGGAGCAGGAGGCACTAGAATTCACACTGCAGCACCTGCATGGCTTTTCCAGTGTTGGGAACTCATGCACATGGGGCTAATGCTCATGTGGGACCCGGCGGCTGTCACTGGGCCTTCTGAAGAAACCTATTGGAACTGAGACACTTGGCCTCCAAATGACTTCCACGAAAGAATGTGATGGAAAATGTCCACCACTGGTCCAGGAAGATGACAGGAAGTTGGTCTGCCTTCGTCTGGTCCATTTCTCAACTGGTAATTTATAACTGTGGACTATCTTTCATTCAGCTTTCGTCTTTGACTTTACATGAGTTTCTTGACATAGAAACAAGTTGATAATATATTAAAAAGAGGTCCACAGTTAGTGATACATTTGGAACTTCTAACATAAGCACACATGAAATATCCTTGGAGTAGAATGTTCTTATATAAGTTTCCCCAATATTCCAGAGATAAAAGCCTTGTCAAAGATGAATTTATAAGCCAAAATTCAAAAACACAAGAAGAACTTGGGTTTTAAAAGGATGAGAAAAAGGAAAGGAAATCACCATGAAAGTCAGTACAGTCATTTTCTTTAGAGAAGTCATCATGCCTGGGAAGAGAACTCTAGGTACTGGAAATATTCTATTTCTTGAAATAATTGAAGACATAAAAGAAGAAATTAAAAACATGAAGAAAGCATGAAGTAAATTTGACTCCCCCCAAAAAGTTTTAGAAATGAAATATGTAGTTATTTAAGTTTAAGACATGGCTAAAAAATTAATGAACTACATAAAATAAATTATAAGATATGATCCCTAGTAGAACACAAAGTATAGATTTTAAAAATATCAGAGGTTAAGAGACATGGATACTGGAATGAGAATGTTCAGCATATCTCTAACAACAGTTAAAAGAGAACAGAAACCAGGCATGGTGGCCCCTGTAATCCCAGTACTTGGGAGTCTGAGACAGGAGGATTGCAGGTTCTAGAACAGCATCAGCAAGGGGCAATATTCCAAGGAATGATGACTGGGATTGTTCCAGAACTAGAAATCCTATTTGGGGATATGAGGAATCCCAAGAAAGTACATAAAACTAAATGCATATTGTGTTAGGCAACTTTGCGCTGCTGAGCTTGTTCATTTTGGCTTACGCTTTCAGTGGGTTCTGTTTGTTATTGCCTGACCATATTGCTTTGGGCCTGAGGTGAGGCAGAACGTCATTGGTGAAAGCACACAGCAGAGAGTAGCCACTTGCCTCATGGTAGCCAAGAAGCAGAGAGAGAAAGAGAAGGGGGGCTCAGAGGCTCAGTATACCTGCCAAGGACGTACCCCCCGTGACTTACTTTCTCCGACGAGGTCCTCCTTCCTAAAGTTTCCACCACCCCTCAATAGCTCCATCGGCTGGGGACCACTGGGGAACATTTAATATCCAAACCATAACACTCACCTAGAAATATTGCTCTAAAGTTTGGAAATAACAGAGGTAAAGAAGATCTTTAAAATAAGCAGAGGTCACAGGCACAGATGGCCTGCAAAGACACTTGCAGTGATTCCAGACTTCTCAAGAGCAACTGGAGACTCCAGAAATTAATGGAAGAATATACCTAAAATTCTCAGAACTGCCAGCCTTAATTTTATACATAGCTACACCATTTTTCCAAGAGTGAGAGTGAAATAAAGACGTCTCCAGGTATAAAAGAAATTGAAAGTGTTTAACTGCGGAGCTTTGCTGAAAGTACTACAAAGGAGTAAATTCAAGAAATCATAGTAAAAACAATAAAAAGCATGGCTCATATCAGTAAATTGAAATAGCTTATGTTGTTAAAAAATCAAATATATAACACTAAAGTGGCAAATTTGGGTATAAATCAAAGTGGAATGAAAATTGGGGAAGGAGTGAAAGAAATGAAATTAGTTCCAAGGTTCTTGTTTTGTTTGGGGAAGAAAGCAGAGGCTGATTCATTTTAGATTTTAAGTTAAGTACAGACACAAAAACTTTAAGAGTATGCACTTAAAAAGTCAAAATAGGAGCCGGGCGTGGTGGCGCATGCTTGTAATCCCAGCATTTGGGAGGCTGAGACCGGAGGATCTGGGTTCGCGGCCAGCCTCAGCTACCTAGTGAGGCACTCCGCAACTTAGTGAGACCCTGTTTCAAAATAAAGAATAAAAAATAGGGCTGGGGGTGTAGCTCGAAGGTAGAATGTCCCTGAGTTCAATCCCTAGTACCACAAAAAAAAAAAAAAGTCAAAATAGAGTGCAGAGCTTCCAAAATAGTAGGCAGAATATAAGAGAATAATTTTTTTTTCTACCTCCGCGCTATACCCCTAGCCCTATTTTTTATTCTTTATTTTGAAACAGGGTCTCACTAAATTGCGGAGTGCCTCACTAGATAGCTGAGGTTGGCCGCGAACCCGGATCCTCCGGTCTCAGCCTCCCAAATGCTGGGATTACAAACGTGCACCACCATGCCCGGCTGAGAGAATAATTTTTTACAAGTCTCGATCACTCCAATAGAAAGCAGGGACAAAGAAAAATGAAGTAAATATACTGCAGGGTGTGGGAAATTGTATTTTCTGAAAGTTACCCCCAACTATTTCTAATCCCAGCATATTCTTCCAGAATATTTACACTGCCCAAAATGAGATAGAGTCCACTACTCCTTCACTTGAACCTGGGAAGGACTTTGTTACTACCTTGACTGATAGTAATACTGTGTGGTTTCCGAGGCTAAATCATAAAAGGCAATATGATTTCCACTTGACGTATTCAAATTCCCCCCTCCTTTTCTCTCAAAAATCGTAAGATTCTTGTCCTTGGAACTTGGCCACCATTTTGTGAGGAACGTCCAGCCATATGGACAGGCTACCTGTAGGTGGTTTGGACATTTAGCTCCAACTAAGGTCTCAGCAGACAGCCCTCAGACCCACATATGTCAAAAGACAAACTTGCAACAATTGAAAGACCTTATTTGACTTTATTTTGTGATTCTAAAATTAGGCAACATTTCATTTAATAAAGCAAATGAATGTTCTAATGGGCTGCGCACAAGAGATTGGTTTTATAGACAGAAAAGGGCTGAAGAAAACAGAAACAAAAGACAAAAAGGAGCTCCAAGCCGGGCATGGTGGCACACACTTGTAATCCCAGTATTTGGAAGGCCGAGACAGGAGGATTGCACATTCGTGGCCAGCCTCAGCTACTTAGTGAGGCTCTCTGTAACTTAGTGAGACTCTGTTTCAAAAATAAAGAATAAAAAAATAGGGCTTGGGGTGTACCTTGGAGGTAGAATGCCCCTGGGTTCAATCTCCAGTATTGCCAAAAAGAAAAAAAAAGTTACTTTCCAGCCTGCTGTGATGGTACATACCTGTAATCCTTGTACTAGGGAGGCTGAGACAGGATGATTGTAGATTCCAGGCCAGTCTTGGCAACTTAGTGAGACTCTGTTTCAAAATAAAATAGGGCTGGGAGTATAGCTGGGTGGTAAAATGCCCCTGGTTCAATCCTCAGTACGAAAAAACAAAAACAATAAAGAAAGTTACTCTCCTTGCAAAACAGAAACAGTAAGACAGAATGACAAAATAAATAAATAAATAAATAAATAAATAAATAAATAAATAAATAAATAAATAAATAACTGATTGGTTCCTTCCAATAAGGAATAAAGGATGTAGGGATTCCAGTAGGGGCTTCATTTTCTTGCTAATTGACCTGTTTAGGAAATGTGGCTCTCATTCTCTTGATCGCTCTGATGGTCAGAAAACCACTTAGTTTTGGTTTGGTAATTTGAAACTTTAGCATGAGTGACTCTGTTTCTATTTGTTTTAATATAATTTTATTTCAACCGACACATAATAATCGTACCTATTTACCGGGTAGTGTGATAGTTCAATGCATGTACATGATGTATAATGAGCAGATCAGGGTAATCGGCCTGCCTATCACATAAGACAAATGATCATTTCTTTGATTTTTAGCTGAGCCTGCTGGGACTCAGCACAAGAGTGTGGCTCAAAACAGTGGCCTTCTGTAATTCTTTTTAAACATATGCAAGAGAGAGGGTCCTATGATGCTTCCAGAGTCTGCAGCTTCCAGATGAGGCCCAACTGGGCTCTTCCTGGCCCAGTGAGGGTGACACATGTCTGTCTTCTACCACTAAGTCTGGAGGAAAATGTTTATAGACACACTAACTAGAATAGAGAGTAAACAAAAGGCATAAAATAAAATAGCATTAAGCTCAATAGATAAATAATTACAAAAGTGTAAGTGGTCTAAAGCACTTGCTAAATAATTATCAGATCAGATTTTTTAAAAACCTATGTGCTGCTTCTAGGAGACACAGCTTAAAAGGAAGCACACAGAAAAGTCAAACAACAAATTGGGAAAAGCCATACCAGCCACACACCAACCCAAAGAACACTCATGCACAAGTATTTTGTTGTCTATCAATATACTTTTATTACTAAGAAAAGAGATAGATACTCTATAATATTAAAAGAAGCCATTTGCCACAAATATATAGTAATTCTAAATTTGCATGAAGCTAATAATGTATCCTTAAAATATATAGTCAAATTTGACATAATTTCAAAGAGAATTTTTACATATCTAAAACCATAAAGTATTCAGTAATTGATAGGTTAAACCGACTGAAATAAATAAAGACAAAAGACAAATTGAAACAACAAGCTTGAGCTACATCCAGCAAGTGGAGAACGCACATTCCAGTCAAACACACATGGTACATCTTCAAACTAAGAAACTACATCTGAAACTAAGACTTTTAGGCCAATAGAACATAAGATCAGAAGAATGGGAAGCAAACATTTTACTAGTGGGGGTGTAGCTTGGTTCAATCATCGGTACCAAAAAACAAAAACAAAAAAAGAAAGTTACTCTCCTTGTAAAACAGGAGCAGAGAGACAGAATGACAAAAAAACAAACAAACAAAAAAACCCGATTGGTTACCTCTGCATGAGACCCAACACAAGTCTCAACAAATGCCCAGGAATATGTATCATATGGATGCTGTACTCGATCCATGGGATAATCAAGTTAGAAATACATTTAAAATATTTTAAGGTTATTATATATGATCATAAATTTACAGACACTTTTATATAACTCATGGGTCAAAGAAGAAATTAAAATAGAAATTAGAAAATACATAGGCCTAAAAGATAATAAAAATGTGTCATGTGTCATATCAAAACAAGTAAGATGCAACCCCAGTGGTGACTAGTGGGGAAATACAGCCTTACATGCTTGAATCATAAAAAGAGAAAGGTTTAAATTTTAGACAATTCAGAGCTCAACTAAAAAATAATCAGATAAAGAAGTCAGAGTGAACCCGAAGAAAGTAGAAGAAAGAATATGAAGGCAGAAATTAATGAAGTATTAGTAGAAAAATGTTGTCCTTTGAAGCAACCAATGGAACAAACTCTGGCAGGATGGAGGAGGAGTGGGGGATGGGAGAGGAAATATGAAGACAGAACATGGAGATAAACTGCAGATATAGCAAAACAGTTTTTATAAACGTAATTAGAGCCATAGATAAAATACACGGTGTTCTAGTGAAAATAACTGAATCTTAGGATATATTTAAAAATCAAATGAGCCCAAATCATTAAAGAAGTTGAATACAGAACTAAAAATTTGCCTGCATCCAACAACAATAGCTACAACTAACAATCACCAGTCTCTGGAGGTGGTGCAGGGAGATTGTACCAAATATTCAAAAGGCAGAGGATCCCAGTCTTCTAATCAGTGCTCCAAGTCATGTTTTCAAGCTGAAATGTGCAGTCAAGTCACTTGACTCTGTTCAAGCGATGGTTCTGGTCCAGTGGGTCCAGATGAGAGCCTGAGGTTCCACATTTCTAACAAGCTCCCAGGTCATGCCAGATACAAAGATATCTGTGACTCAGTAAAATAAGCATAAACAGCCCGATAGAAATTGAGTAAAAATTATATACATTCAATCCACAGAAGAGGAAACCTGAATGCCAATAAAAATTGTCCTACTTGACTATTTTTTTAGCAAATATAAACTAAAAGCAATATCCTGTTTCACACTGACCAAATTAGCAAATCTGTTTTGCTGACAATGTGAACTCCTGGCAAATACACGGAGCAAGCAAACCCTCTGGGGATGAGTGGAGCTCGGTGGCCGTGCAGGTGCTCAGCGTGCCTGGCGTCCTGGGTTTGATGCCAAGGAAGGAAGGGAAGGAGGGGGCGGAGGGGAAGCAAAGGAAGAAAGGAAAGGAGGGAGGGAGGGAGGAAGGAAAGAAGGAAGGAGGAAGAAGGAAGAGGGGAAGGAGGGAGGAAGGAAGAAAAAAGGGAACACTCATCTTCTAGTGGGGTTGTGAGGATAAATTGATAACATGTTCTTCTTTTTTTTTTTTTTTTTTTTTTTGCGGTACTGGGGATTGAACTCAGGGGCATTCTACCTCCAAGCTACACCCCCAGCCCTATTTTTTTATTCTTTATTTTGAAACTGAGTCTCACTAAGTTGCGGAGTGCCTCACTAGGTAGCTGAGGCTGGCCGCGAACCCGGATCCTCCGGTCTCAGCCTCCCGAATGCTAGGATTACAAGCGTGAGCCACCACGCCCGGCTGATACATGTTCTTTGGAGAGCAATTTTTCAAAATCTGGTGAAGTTGAAGCAGCATATGTGCTATGACATAAGCACAGTATAGATTTCTACAGAAATTTTTCACATGTGCTCAGTGAGAAAAGTACAGTAATGTTCAGACTAGCATCGTAGGTCAAATGGTGAGAAATTGGAAATAATCTATAGCTCCACCGATGGGAGAAAGGTAGAACAATTAAATTCAAATTTGATTTAATAATTACATGATGGTATGATAGAATAATTAAATATTTAATGCAATGTATGTTACAGGTACATTAATAATATATATTAATATATTTAACATAATTTTTGTTACTGCTGTGATACATATATATATATATATATATATATATATATACAGCAGTAACTTTCATATATATGTAAAGTTACATTACATTAGTAGATCCAAAAAATTTTTTTTTTTTTTTTTTTTTTTTTTTTTGGCGGTACTGGGGATTGAACTCAGGGGCATTCTACCTCCGAGCTACACCCCCAACCCTATTTTTTATTCTTTATTTTGAAACCGAGTCTCACTAAGTTGCGGAGTGCCTCACTAGGTAGCTGAGGCTAGCCTCGAACCCGGATCCTCCGGTCTCAGCCTCCCTAATGCTGGGATTACAAGCGTGCGCCA